>JAZBGY010000497.1:0-12212 GCA_037414755.1 Lydus trimaculatus | reverse complement strand
GTGTTTTAATCAAATCAAATAGTGAATAATTTATTTCAAACTTCAATATCTTATAGAAATTTATTGTGCCATAACAATATCAATAAATTGTCATTATTACGATCATCAATAAAATCATTACAACTACCCTTATATCATAGAATAGGGGTATTATCGGTTTCTAATTCCATCATACTTTGACTACAATGTAACTTTTCCCTTTATTCACTCGTTCTATATATATATACTTACATTTACATATTATACAAGAGAAGAGGGTGGAAAGTTATAGGAATATGTGTCAGGATTTTATCAAACAATATTGCATATTTCCATATTTTTCAATTATTATGGTATTATAAAACATAGATCATGATAAGAAACTCTTTGTTTAGGGTGATCGCACACCTCTTATTATAGAATAACAGGATAGATTATAACTTTCAGTCTACTACACCGATCCAAGTTTCTCAAAGTTAAAAAAACAACACTCTATATGTGTGTTTGCGCCCTTACCATAATTAACATTGAAGCTTCACAAGATTAATGCTAATACAATGCAAATTGCTTCATATATGTACATATGAGCAAATATCATATAGATCGCAGGTTTCGTGAACGACAGGTAATCAATAAAACAGTCTTAAAAGTTTCCAACTGGTAAATATGTGTATTCGCACTTTTACAACAATTACGCTAAAATTAGTTCAACTTATATTAGTGAAACTTGACTTAGGCTGTTTGTACACGTTTACTTCCAATAAAGAAAATTCTAGAATGAAACAATTTTGGTCATTGTGACAACAAAGATTTTGTAAAATTCACTTCGAATTTATGCAACAACTGGAAGTATGAAAGTAATTAATTTCAAGCTAAATGTTGGAAATCTCTAGCAAAACAAACTAGATTAACAGATAAAAAGTATATAATTAAGTGGAAAATATAGTGTTTTCTCTGTATTAGAATGAATTCTTAACGACCAATGAATACGTTACGAAAACGAGAAAATACAATCACAGTTTATAGGGGGATGAAACTGGTTAGAATTTATTACATTTCAACCACAATCTTTATAAATATACGATTGAATAATATACGTTTATAAACGATTTATGAACACAATAATAACAACCAGTGACAGAAATAACAACACAACGGAAACAAATTAATTAATTAATTAATTAATTACAGTTTAATTAAAATTTATTAATTGTTGTTGTTTTTCTGCTGTTTGGAGAATTCTTAAAAAAAAATCTGTTGTTAGATCAAAGACAACAAACCAACAAAAATTTAAAATGAAACATGAAAATAAATACACTGAAAAAAGAGTGAACGTTAGGGAAATATAGGGCTAAATATCCCCTGGACGATAAAATTGCGTGTAAACAATGGTCTCGCATATAATACGAATTTTAATTACAGCACGTGTATACGGTTATCACAAGTTATCCACAAGTAAATTGCAAAACAACCAACAAACAAGCAACAGAGAGGAGGGAAAAAAACGGACACACACAAAACATACTGATTTGGAAATGGATGATACCTGCTGCATTGAAATTGAAATAAAACAAACGAAACATTAAATGAGAATAAAATAAAAAGTAAATAGATTTTTATCACGAATAGAATAACAATCAACGTTTTAATTGATGGTGGATTGTTGATGTTGTTGCATGAAAAAAACGAATCGTCTTTCATTTGGTTAATGTGTGTGAAGATGTCTATTCATATAAAAGGACAAGCTTTCAGTAGTGAAATACACATCCGACTAACGGTGTGAAAAATTGACCACATTTCCACTGAATTACAGTATCTTTTTCAGGAATTTCTATTATCAGTTGTTTCACTTCTATAAACAAGTGCAAAAAATTCATAAAATTATTTCAAAAAAAGAAAAACGAAAAATCCTCTGTTCTTACTGTTGTTGATGATCACTTGAACAAAATAGACTTATACAGATATGTCAAACATGTAGGAATGAATAAGGATCACAAATTGACTGGATGAAGGATGTAAAACCCTCGTCACGTCGTTTACAAAAATTGAAACCGATTGAACTGATCGGACGGTCTGATTTTTGCAAACAAAATCAATACAAGTGTCCAACATTAAATGGAAATTGTTGAAAACATACATACACAAGTTACATGGTAATTACACACTCGTTAACAGATACGTTGACGGAAGCGGATCAAAATATTTTGTTGAATCGTGATATGTTTTAACAATATTCTACTAACATTGCAAACCAGACGATGCGACGATGCAACGTACTTACAACACTGACAGAATTTGAATTTATTCGTATTCTGGGTGGTTTGCACCAAGCACCTACATATTTCAACGAGTATGAAAGTATGAAGCCTTATATTTTACGAATCATTATACCGTCAATTGGCAAATTTATTACGTAACTAATAATAACAACAATAATCGTAAAAGTATTGAATTTTCCATTCAGTGAGGATTTTCACATCGCAATCCATAAGCATAAAAATTATTAACCGGAAAATGTGTTTTTCTTTATAGAAGAAACATATGAAAAGAAAAAACACGATGAATATTATACAAAATATCAATTTCTTCATTCCAGTTTTTTTTTTTTTTTGTATAAAGAAATGTGAAAAAGGGGGAAATATTGCTATCAAAGAAAAGAAATACTACTCTAGAACGAGTCTAAAAGCGAAACTTATAATGAGATGAATATTTCGTTCAAATATAGACATTTCTCGCTTTAGATACGATCGTATGATGCGTTATATCGATATATTTATTAAAATAAATAAACAAATTTCCAATTACGATGGAGAGTATAGGTAGGTATGTACGTAACATTTTATCATCATTAAATATGGAAAAAGGAAAACAAACAGTAAAACGCAAAACCGGAACAGTGGTCGTTAAATTGCTATAAGATTTCCCACAATCTAATAAAATGTTTGTTGGCGACATTTACAGTATCTCTTATTCACATATTTACCATAGCCCGTCTTCAAATCTATTCTACAATTGTCTTGAAGGAGACCAACTTGAAGAAATAATCTGTTTCTGGTGAATTAATTCCTTTGATCATCATCACCTACTTGAGAATTATCATTTTCTTTTGTTTGAAGTTCTTTATATTCGCGTCTGTAACTAACACATCTTACCCTGATCTTTAAAAGATCAGTGTTATTAAAAGTGTGTTTCTGTGTGGTTTGTGTTTGGTTGCTCGACATTTGTGGAAAAGTAATAAAATACAGTGTCGTTGAAGTGTGAAAGGGACGACGTGCTTTTATTTCTTAAAAACTACTAGAAGGGATATATATAGATATAGAAAAGGAAACGGAAAAGATAAATTACTGATGAGTACTGATTGTAGTAGGTGATAGATTTATGTCAAAAACCTTTAAACAAAGAAAACTTCTATATTGATTATTGTAACGTTAATTAACTTTATTAATGATAATGGAAAATGAAAAAAATAAACAACAATTTACTATTTTGTTGTGCAAACTTGTTTGTTTTTTTTTTCTAAATAGGATTAACATTGTTACAGTGTCTTTATTTTGTCGACGATAGTAGTCAATTCAGTCCGAGTCATAGCCAATAAAAAACACTTTTAACTGATGTCATTTCACCCTTGCCAATTCCACTCTAGTGTTTCATTCTCTTATTACATCTCTATTCTATTGTTTATGATTGCTCAGTAAATTCCTTTCTAAGAATACCAACCACAAATAACAATAAGTTCATCCATTATTATCATTCAGAACATCTAAATCATCGATTTTGGAATGATTAATAGAATAGAATTTAATTGGAAATTGTAAGGGAAGTTACACACTCGAACACTAAGCTTTATTTTTATTATTATTATAAAGCTTCATGATACTGGAAGTTTGGAAGCGTCATTGGGGCTTTTTTTGATGTTTTCAAATAACTCTCTTCGAGGCCCTTAATCTAAAAAAAAAATGACAACTGATCGCAGTATTGCAAAATTTCACACTTTACAGTCATTTTTGGTGGCAAAATTCGCATAAAGTTGAAAAATACCAAGTGCGCTCAACAAGAGTGAGCCCAAATGCCTCAGTTTCGAACTTTAGAAAAAATGTGCAAAACTCCTCAAAAAACCAAATACAAAACAATCGTCTCATTGTTAAACGTAATGGAAAAGCATTGCAAAAAGGCAATATTTATGATGGACCTCTGTGAACTACAGAGTTTAAAAGCAGGTAGCTATCTTCTATCGTTTTTGATTGTTCGGTTTATTTAAGTGTTTTATGAAATAACTCAGAAAATCGATTCCCCCGCACTGTTCCCATTTCCGTAAAATTACCACTGAATATATAAATCATCTTCCTCCTCCCACTCTCCTCACCTAACAAACCCTTATAAAATAAATACAAGTAACAATGCTTTATTTCATTTTAATGAAGCTGTCGTTGAGAGAATTAATTTATAAGCAAAAGATAGATGGTGGCAGGAATGTTGATGATTTTAAATTAAATCAAAATATATTGCAAACAGTTAAACAAAAAACAGGAAGCCAAAAAAACAACTTTGTTTTTCATTTTAAAATATGTAGGTATTGGTGTGTGTGTGTGTGTGTGTGTATGAATTAGGGGTAACTTAATGTTAAATTTCATACGATTTTCCAGATGGATTTTCAAGATGGAGTAGCGTAATCAACGACGACAACAACTAGAATCCTAATGCACCACACACCACAGTTGTTGCCTTCAAGCAACTTATGCCTATTTCAAAAAGGAAATTACCTGATTCCAGTGAACTAACATACGATTTACTGCATATTACAAGTCTGATATATATTGTGGCTTATTGTTAGTTAGAAAATTCCAATTATATCCAATAGAATATAATGGTATTGTTAAATGATGTATTTATGTAGATAGATTTACAGAAAAATATTTTTTTTACTTACAAAAATTCAGCGTATGGTAATTAGAGGTAATTGAAGGCAGACACAATTAACACAATTCAATTAACGACACTAACACAATACTGTGAATTTTCAAGTTGACAATCGGGTGATTATACAACATGGACAAAACCGTCGTAAACATAGTTAAGATAATAGGTAACGTACGTATCAGGTGTGATAGTCTATCTAACATATGACCAGGATTTGATTGCTTTATTGTTTAAAATCTAAAAGTTTAGATGATATAAAAGCCATAAAATACCAACATCATCTGTGTTATATGCAATTTTTAATGGATAATTTAATTCTCATCTATTCCATTAAAATACAATCCATCAATGAACATTGTTTGATTCAAAATCAACTGAAAACGAAAATGGTCGTTTTAATTCTCTGCTCTATGCAAGAAACAGAAATAGAATAAAACTAAAGCAATATCACTTGATCAAGTGCCTTTCTATATCCGTACACTTTGATGGTATTTCTATTTCTCCAAAAAGTAATATTTGTATAGAGAAGAGACGTCATGTCAACACATTTATTGGTTTTTGTGTAGGGTTGTGACTGATATCAATCTTGACGATATGAAAAATAAATCCAAATAGCAAATATGCGACATTGAAAATGATTATTCAAAACTTAAGAAGACGAAAATAGAAGAAACAAACAAACAAAAAAAACCAAATGTTTTCATCTATAATTGTAAGTACTGAAAAACAATTGAATACAGTCAGTGTTAAATTGTCGAAATGGCTAATTAATTTAGATACTCTTCTTGAGAAAGTTTTGCGGTATTCAAAAGAATAAAAAACAATAAAGGGGTTACGTTATCACTTGATTACACTTTAATTAAGAACTACATATATAGTTAGTTTTATTGTTTTATTAAATTAAATTAAATTAAATTAAATTCAAAAATTGACAAACGAAAACAAAACAAAATGTCAACTGAGGCACATTGTTATTGCCTCTAGACAATATTTCCAAACGTAACAATTAAAATCACACCATTTATTGATGAATTTAAACGACCTCTTCCACGACAATGTATTTTTCATGATCATCATCAACATCAATGCCACCATTTCCATTGATACTCTCATGAACTCGATAACCATGTCCACCGCCACCATGTCCTACATATGATTAGTTAAAAAAAATTACATAAAAACTTGGTAATTTACCTCCATCACCACCACCGTGTCCACCATGGCCGCCGCCGCCACCTCCGTGACCACCATGGCCGCCTCCACCTCCACCACCGTGTCCACCATGGCCACCGCCACCACCACCGTGGCCACCGCCATGTCCACCATGGCCGCCTCCACCGCCATGTCCACCATGACCGCCGCCACCTCCACCACCGTGTCCACCATGGCCGCCTCCACCTCCACCACCGTGTCCACCATGGCCGCCGCCGTGGCCACCGCCATGTCCACCATGGCCGCCTCCACCGCCATGTCCACCATGACCGCCTCCACCACCGTGTCCACCGTGGCCTCCTCCACCACCGTGCCCTCCATGTCCGCCTCCATGACCGCCTCCACCACCACCATGTCCGCCTCCACCACCACCATGTCCGCCTCCACCACCTCCATGTCCGCCTCCATGACCACCTCCACCGCCTCCATGACCACCTCCACCACCTCCATGACCACCTCCACCACCTCCGCCTCCACTGCTTTTAGATTTTTTGTAGCTCCATTTCTTGCCGCCATGTTTTGAACCTTTCTTAGCATGCTTGCTACCATGATCATGGTGTTCATCATGACCGGCAGCTTTTTTATGGCCTTCTTCTTCATTGAAATGACTACCTTTTTCGGAATGTGATTTCTTGCCGTAATGGTCTGCATGATGCCCACCTTTTTTATGGCCGCCTTTCTTATGACCGCCCTATATGAAAAACATTAGTATTCATAATGTAGGACATGTTTTAATTCTTAAAAATCGTTTTACCTTCTTGTAACCATCATCATGATAGAATCCTCCATGTTTTTCACTGTCACCACTTTCATGATGTTCATCGTAAAATTCGTGTTTCTTCTCATATTCGTCCTTTTTGTGAATATTATGTTCACCTTTTGTACTATGTCCTTTACTGTGTTTACCATCTTCGTAATACTATAAAATGAGAAAATTCAATGTACTCTGATTGTGAGAGATAGAAATTGAAAAATTCACCTTGGCACCTTTTTCTCCTTTTTCACCTTTATCATGTTCACCATGATAGCCGGACTCATCTTCATGCTTTTTACTAGAACCTCCTTCATCCTTGTATTTCTTCTTATGACCTTCTTTATCATGATGACCTTTTTCTCCTTTCTCATAATGATGATATCCTTTATAGCCCTTATCTCCTTTTTCTCCATGACTTCCGTGATGTTCAGAATGATGTTTTTTTCCACCACCTTTTTCATGATGGCCACCTCCACCACCACCACCCCCTCCATGGCCACCACCACCGCCTCCATGGCCACCACCTCCACCGCCATGGCCACCATCTCCATGTCCACCGCCACCATGTCCACCTCCGCCGCCGTGACCACCACCACCACCATGTCCTCCGCCTCCGCCGTGACCACCACCACCATGTCCTCCGCCACCGCCGTGACCACCACCACCATGTCCTCCGCCACCGCCGTGACCACCACCACCATGTCCTCCGCCACCGCCGTGACCACCACCACCATGTCCTCCGCCACCGCCGTGACCACCACCACCACCACCATGTCCACCACCACCGCCGTGGCCACCACCACCACCGTGTCCACCGCCACCATGTCCTCCGCCACCGCCGTGACCACCACCTCCACCTCCACCTCCATGACCACCTTCGTATCCTTCATCTTCCAACTGTTCACCATCGTCACTAACACCATCAGTTTCGTAACCATCTTGAGCCACATTTTCAGCATTTTCTACATTGTCATGTAAATCTGCATCACTACTATCATCTGCAAACTTTTCCCCATAAAGTTCAATAATCGTTTGTTCAGGTCGCAAATCTTTGATTTTTTGGTCTTCAGGTGTATTATACGAGAATGCTACAGGTTTCCTTAGAACTTTTTCCACTTTTTCACTAGCAACAGGAACTGGTGCAGCAATTTCACTAACTAGTGGAAGACTTTGTATAACAGATTCTTGATTAATTTCCGCAAACACAGGTCTTGGTTGTGCAGCAGCCGTATCCATATCACTTCTACCAATTTCATATTCATATGTTACTGGTATAGCAACTCTTGAGATCGTTCCACTAATAACACAACTTAATAAAAATGTTCTAAAAAGAAGCAGCTTTAAGCTGCTATTTAATTTATCCCACATTTAACGAATAATTGTTCAATAACAAATAGAAATCATTAATAATCGAATCGTTCTATTGTACTGTGATTTAAAAAGATGCAACCATTACTTTTATATCAATATCCCCCACATTAATATTAAATAGACAAAACCTCTGAAACAAATCGAATGTTACCAACCAAAAATTCACAACTTTTGCATTAATAATGCGTGCAAATTAGTGAATAAAACAAAATCTAATTTGAATTTTTCTTTTTCATAATCAATTGATTATATCGGTGTCGAAAATGAGCGGACTACTGCCACCTATATAGACTTTCTAAAATACAATTTTCTGTGGTTCATTGGATTTAACGGCTGGTTTGATACACATCAAATACATCATACTTTCACTAATTCGATGTGGCGGTTTTATGTAAAACTACTCGACGTATATAATTTTTACTATTTCTAAAAACATAATTTTAGACATTAATAGAGTTTGGGACAAAACAGTAAACGCGAATTGATAGAAAAAAAGATGATGTTGCACAACTATAGGACGGGACTTCTATTTCATTAAATGAAATTTAATGGATGATTTGATAGTTGAGACATTACAACAATTATTGATTAGAACAGAATCGGGTTTTTTTTATAATCATTATTCTCACAATCAGACAGAATGTTATACAAAAACCACAGTAGTTTCACAAGAATTTTATAAATAAACAATTTAAATGAGATTATTTTAAATGAAAGAAACAAACAATTATTTAGTAAATTTATTTATATAATTGAATTTATGTAACATTATTCGTTTTATATTTAATAAATCTGTCGGCTACAATCTAAAGCATACATAGGTGTATATACTGATATGATTGTTTATAATAAAATGGCCACTTAGATAAAAAATATTTAAAGCTTAATAGAAAATATCCTCTAACGTAAAATGTAAAAAATTAAGTCAATAACACCGCCAAAAATTGCAATAAAACTCTAATACTTGTGCTAAATTATTATTATTATTATTATTATTATTATTATTATTATTTTTTCAAGAATGTCATCGGTTCTTTACGTTCCTTTTCCAAATTATTTCTTGTGATATTGAATGCTTGTGTCTTTTCAAAATCAACTTTTTTATAAACTGTATTACCACCAGATGATTTTGATGGTAATGTATTTGTTGTATTATTTGTAAAATTTGATGATGTACCACCACAATCTAAATCTAAATCTAAATATTGCATTTTTCCAGGTAGATAATGATAGATTTGTTCTTGTTGATCATTTTGTGATAATAAACTTTCATAAGATCGTGTTAAACCAATTAATGTTGGACTTGGTATTGTCATTGTTGTTGTTGTTTTAATAATTTGTCGATTAACATCATTATCATGAAAACAACTTAAATTCTTTTGTATTTGTGTTGTTGTTGTTGTTATTGTTGTTGGACTTAATGTTGGTTTTATTGTTATTTTTCTAACATCTTGTAATGGTGTTGGTGGTTTTAATTTACGATCAACAGATGGCGCACCATTACGTGGTGATGCTGGTTCCGGATTTGATGATAATGATAATGAATCGGATAATTTACGTTTTGGTTTTAAATCACGATTAACAATCGGTGGTGGTAATATATTTTGATGATTATCACTTGATAAGGGACTTGGTAAATTTGAATAACCAGTTGTTGATGAACATTGTGATAATGGTGATGCTGGTTCATCTTGAATATCATCTAAATCATATCTAAATACCTATATTTCGAAAAAAAAACAATAGAAAATAACAAAAATAAACCAACAAAACAATATACTTGATTATTGCTAGTTGATGGCCCTGGTGAGATATCGTATCGGAAAATTTGACCTTCAATCTTCACTGGAGCAGCATTGTTATAACAATGTCGTCGAGGAAGTATATTTCGTAATGTTTCACTTTCAACTTGATGTGAACGAGGAAAATCATACATGTCGTCCGTTATTACTTTCTATAATTTTACATAAATTAATTAATTTGAATTAATTAAAAATTCACGATTTACCTGAGAATTTTGATAATTATTATCATTTGCTACATCTTTCGATTCTCCTCTAAAATCAAAATATTTTAGTAAAAACTTCAAAAAAAATAAAATAAAATCTATAATGATAATTACTCAGTCTTTGTTGTTGGTGATTGTACATTAAGATTAATATAAGCACTACCACCAGGTGTTGTATGTAATGTTTTTGGTGGTCGTGGTGGTGCTGGTGTTACAACTACACCATAATTATTCACATTTTTAATTAAATTATTTTTAATAAATTTCTGTGTAACAAATACATCAATATTATCGCAATTATTATCATCATCAGTAAAGGCACTATCTGTATCTGTTGGACTTTGTAATGGTGAACTATTATTACGTTCTCTTTTAATTTTATTAATATTATCACTATTATCTTTATTATTTATATTATTATTATTATTATTATTATTATTACTATTGCTTATATCTATAGTTGAAGGTTTTTTAGGTACAGGTTGTAA
The DNA here is from genome assembly GCA_037414755.1 of Lydus trimaculatus. Taxonomy (NCBI): domain Eukaryota; kingdom Metazoa; phylum Arthropoda; class Insecta; order Coleoptera; family Meloidae; genus Lydus; species Lydus trimaculatus. The sequence goes on along the minus strand of JAZBGY010000497.1, from coordinate 1,483 downwards.
TACTCTTGGACTATCATAGAAACGTGGATCTATATTATTTGGTATATCATTAACATAATTTAGATAGTTTCGTTGTGAAACACCGTAAGTTTGATTTGAATGTGTTTCATTATTGTAATCGGATTTTGATAGATTTTTCATCTGTTCTTTGATTAACGATTTAAAATCCTAAAGCAGAAAAGATTGATTTAAATTGAGTAACTTTCATTGTCAATAGATGGCGCTATTAGTGATGTTGCTATAAACTCTGTTATATGCATATTTAAGAAATTACCTGAGAATTAAAAACAGGTGATTTGCCTGTTATACATTCAGAGATCGGTATATAAGGACTAGTGCTAACTGGTGAAATTGGTGGTGTTTCATTTGAATTTGTTACAACAACAACAACAGCTTCATCATCATTTTTCTCTTCACAATAATCAACATCTACAGTTGGATTATGTACTAGAAGAAAATTAATATAAATTAATTTACGAACAAATTAAAATAATTGTTTATAGTTTTGTTGTTATTTTTTTTTGTATAAATAACACTTACAATCTTCCTCATCACTAGTAGCCTTGAGCCCACACACTTTACATATACAATTCACCCAAGATTTCATTTCACTTTCTGAATCAGCTGCTAAATAATATGTACGTGTTGGTGTTTTTATATCAAATACATGATCTAATTTTAATTTTTTCTCTTCTAATTTTAAACCTAAATCAACTTGTTCACAATCATCTAAATTAATAAAACCTTTCAATTTACGACAATTCCTATCAGCATAATATGTTAATATAAATTGATTTGGTATATCGCCAGAATGCTTCAATGAGAACCATCGTCGTCGCCATCTCTACAACAATCATAGTTACCATTATTAAAAACAAACAAACAAAATCTAATCGGTAAAAGAGAAGCAAAAAAACAACAAAAGCTAAATTGTTATATGAATCATTCATTAACTAGAATGATAATAGTAAACTGGAGGGGTAGTATAAAGGAAAATTATTATCACAAATATGTTTTGTATTTATTTGAAAAATTAAAATAATTATAAGAAAAAAGAAAAACAACATACCGCTCGCCAGATACGTTTCGTTGGTGGTGATTTTGTTAACCAACCCTCAAAAACAACTTCTTGTCCACTTTTAGCCATTATTTTCTTTATTGAAATTATTATGATTAATTAAGGTCATAATCTTTTATCTAGAAACATTTGATGACTAATTACTAAAAATCACTCTTAATATATTTCCAGTTGTCTACCAATAATAATAATAATAATAATAAAATATGCCACACAAATTTGAACATTAACGCCATCTATGTGGTAACTGTCAAATTGTCACGCGGTTAATTTAAACTTGACAATAAGTACATAAGGGTGAATGCACACGGATCGGTACAGTAATCGGTTCCAATTACATTGTTTAAGGGTGGATTTCACCAACTTTTTTTTAACGATTCGTTAATTAACGAACAACTAAATTTG
>JAZBGY010000496.1:1412-57331 GCA_037414755.1 Lydus trimaculatus | reverse complement strand
GGCTTAGTTATGGAAAGTTGCCAAAATACTGCAGAACCTTGAGGAAGGCCTCAAGAGGTTATTTTGATAAATCCTATCCTGATGAAAAATTGTAATCGACGCAATTATGCCTCGCCCAAAACAAGGCAAGAACAACTTTTTGCCTTCTGATTTACAAACAATAAAATTTGCAAACATTAAGTAAGGTAGGAAATCCCTAATTGTTCGGCTAGTATAAGCCGTTTCAAAACTTGAATGTACAAACAGGGAAAAAACAAGAATTCCCCAGTCTTATGGCTTTCAAATATGTTGAAGTAGGATCGCGCGAAACCCGCTCAGATCTTCTATTTTTGCACGTATTCGCTTCAACTTATTTGCAAGGCAGACGACTGGGTAATGGTTGTTTTTTCCCCTCTATAGCTCTGATATAAGAATTATAAAACTTCCTTACCTTCATAATTCCATTGTTCCAGACTGATTTGATAATACGGATGTATTGGTTGATAATTCAATAATAATAATTCTCTTTCTTTCTCTTGTACAGGATCAGTGATTGCTTTACAACAATCTAAATCATTATTACGTACAGCTATATGTAATGGTGAATCACCATTTTTATTTCTTGGTAATGGTTTAGCACCAGCTACAATTAACCAACGTAATAATTTTGATTGTTTTGTTAATACAGCTAAATGTAGTGGTGTTTCAGCCATATCATTTGGTGTATCCAATAATAATGGATGTGGTGTTAAACGTATCAATGTTAATGCTATTTCAATGAAACCTTGGTCAATGGCTTTATGGAGAAGACTGTAATTTGATAAAAAAAAAAAAAAACAACAATAAATATCCGCATACTATTTATTATAAAAATTGAAAAGGTCAAAATAAGTTGTTGGGTATTTCCATTAATGAAACAGACAATAGTTGGGCAAAATCAAGACATTAAAACATTAATTTAAAGCCTTGTAGGCAACAACAACAGTAGAGAGAAAAAAACGGTATTTCCAACAAATTTTGTTAAACAACAAAAAAATTGAATAGAAAAAAAAACGGGATTATATAAGTCGGTCAAATGATTGAAAGTAAAAATCGTCCTCTTTTTATTGTCAATCTTCTTCTTCTTCTACATGATAAGGTCGATAACATTTAAAAAATACGGAAAACGGAAACAACTTCCGTTTCAACTCCACACCCAACAATTTTCAAAAACATAAAATGGCTGAAATTCTTTTACAAAAACAAAACACAACAGAAAAAAGGTCACGATAATACTGCTGACGTTTATTACGATAATGAAAAAAAAAATAGTCACGATATCAACAAGGTCGTGGTTATTGATAACTTGTAAAAGTTCTTGTACAAGTTCTTTTACAAGTCGATAATCCTGTTTATAACCTTTGTTATCTGAATTTTTTTTGGATAATAACAAATTCAATCAACGACTTACGTATCGCCATTCTCGTCCTGTTGGAAATAGTCATCCCAAGTTGGATCATCTTCACATTGTTGTTGTGTTGTTTGATCTTCAACAACAGGTGTTTCTGTTTGTTTTGTTGTTGTTGTTGTTGTTAACGAATCACTATTGTTGTATTTCTTTGACAAATCATTCAAACCTGGACTTTTTAAATTAAGGCCTGAGAAACTCTCAGCCAAATCCACACCACTATCCAAACGCATGTAGCCTTCTTCTTCAATTGGTGTTGTTTTTCGGTTTTCTTGTTGTTCTTCTTCGTCAATTTGAATTTCACCAGACACTAACAGATTACCACTAGATATAAATCCACTATCTGTTGATTCGTATTTATCTTCATCAATTAATTTTTTACAATCACCATCTGCGGCTGAAATACCACTTGAATTGTTCAAATTATTCTGTTTCGTTTGGGACATTTTGTTATTCTTTTGTTTTAGTTTAAATGAAGCAACAAATGAACTACTCAAAGCACACTTAATTTTTGTTTGAAAAGAATACACAAAATGGCTACGGAATTTCCACGCACAATTTATCGAATTCTACTACATAGAATGTTCGAAGATAAAGAGATTAACACACTGTTTTTCTTTTATCGAAATAATAAAAATGAAAGTTTCTTCCAAAATTGATTACATTTATCGTAAAATTATCGTATAATCAGAATAAAACAAAACAAAAAAAAAACAAAAAACAAATCGTTCGCAACTTGCTCCAACAACAGTAACTCGACAACTGAATTTTTGTGAGGAATCCAAGTGGTGTATGGAAAAGTTGTCCGGGAATCCCCAGACATGCGCACTAGTTCCGCGATGACGACATCAATATTTAAATTATTAGCGCGAAAATTGTTGATGATTAAGATTTGTTAGAAATTGAAATAGGAGTTGCTACAGGTAATTTAATACTACAGGAATTCCAAAAAAAATTGTTATAAAATTACATCATCTAATTGAATTTATTCATTTATATAGGAGATTGATGATTTCATTATTGTAACAACAATCACAACAACAACAACAAAAAAACTACAACTACTAATCTACAAAACAGTACTTACGAGTATCGTTCTTTATTTATTTTAGTGATTTTCAGTTCCTTGTTAATTATTAAACTGTGAAAAATAAATTAAAAAATCAACAACAAAACAATAACAATTATTATCATTTTTTTTTTGATATAAACATATTGTTAGATAAATAGTGGACATCCTGTATAATTTTTTTTAATGTTTACTATTCGTCGATTTTAGCAGAAAAAATCGGTTTGTATATGAAAAATTCCTTTTGCGTTATTTGGAAAAAATGATGTGTCATAAAAGGCCATTGGCGCCATAAAATTCCATGTTTCTTATCAATGAAAGTTCTTATCACGAATACTATACAATTTTACAACAATTATTGATGATTATTAGAATAATACAAATAGGACAGCCTGTATATGCGATCATAATAAGGACCCTGTCTTGTTGTTTCTCCAAAATGGTGTGCAATTCGTAATATAACGTCATTTACGATTTATCGAATTTTTATGACGTTCATTTAGTGTTTTCTTTTCGTTTTATAAATGATCGGTTTTTATGACAATATAGGGAATTTTATTTTACGCTATTGGAAAAAACTAGATAGCAGTTATCTAGGTAAATGTGTCATAAAAAAGGACGGCGCCTTGAATTTGCCCCCCAAATTTATTTGATTTTCATTTCTTATCATCAATTAGTGCTTTGTATTGTAATACAAAGGTCGAATTGAGTACAATGAAATTGTGGAGATTAGGTGCAAATCTTGCATAATGCGGCTATTTTAATTTTTTTTTGATAATATAGTCGAATTAACGCAACTTGACTATTTGACTTCCCAATAAAACGAATCTTTTGATAGGTGTTGGTCAAGTTGAAGTTGTGTTACAAAAAATACTGACCTTAGTTGCAAAATCGGTTTGAAAATAGGATTGATAACAAAAGTAATAGCTAATCTATTAGAGAGATAGTAGTTTTCTTATCAAATGTACTTGCTGACTTGGAGAAATTCGGTATTTCGACATATTTTAAATGTAATCATTGGATAATGGTGGAAGCCAAGTCCTTAAATCTAATTGTAAGGATAGGCTAGAAGTTATCTCAAAAGAATCGCAGTAAACGTTAAGGCTTATGCATACGTCTTTTTCACGTGCTGATTACTAGTTGTAAGACGTACTGCAAACTTGATGGAGTCGCAACGTGCGCACCTTTGTACACGAATCAACAAACGCGTTGTGGCCGTAGTACTTAATCTAACTTTGGTACTGTTTTTAAAAAGAAAACGTTCGACAGAAGATTGTGCTCGCGCGATTTTCTATCGCATTCCACAGTCGTTGTTAGTTGTTTTGTAAGATTTTTCTAAATTCAGAGTTGCGATATCAAGGTGGCTGTTATCAAGCGTTGATTTACTCTTTTACTCGCGCGTATTGTTATGCAAAAGTAACTTGCGGCCGCAACTTTCGCATTCTTTGCCACCCAATACTTGAAAATCCTGACAGCTTTCCCTACTCGTGATACAATCAATTGTTGCTGTTTTTTTTTTTGGAAAATAAAAGTATAATCTGAATGTCTCTTCTTTGCACACGATGCGTTCCTTATAGATTGACTATTTGTAGGAATCATCTTTGTATTTAAAGAACATTGAAATTTGCAACAGGTCTATTTACTGAAACTATAAAGTTAAAAATAAATTGATTTGCTATGTACGTGTCACCAATGACCCATATTTTTTTCTTCTTTCGCCAAATATGATTAACCAAAATTTTTTCAATTGGGAAAATTGTAACCTCAGCCAATAGTATACAAACCGCAAAAATACGTAAATATTACCCAATAAGGGGGCAATTCTATAGAAGTTTTTACACAAATTTTACGTATATCTATCTTTATTCAACGTTATAGGAAAGTGTAGCATATATGAAATTTTTGTTGAAAAATGACAAGTAGGTTTTCCCATCGGTTTTAAATGTACCTGTACATACACACATGTATTTGATAAAATAAAGAGGGGAAAGTGTATATAGAGACAATTGTCTGGATTTTCCCTAAAGGGTATTGTTGTTTGTTTATTTGTTAATTATTTACGCTTTTTTTTTTCAGAGTTTATGTGCAAGTTGTGCCGCGCCTTCTCAATTGTTATCTTGAATTGGGAAAATTGGGAAAATTGCACAATTACGTCCTTGTGTTTTCCTTCAATTTCTATTGTTGTTATTATTATTATTATACAACCACCATAGCCACTTACGATTATCATATCCGTTTAAAGTTCGTAGAATAAAATTGAAATAATAGCAATAGTAATAACAATAATAAATCATTAAAAATTCCAAATAAAATAAATAGAAAAATACACCACACAGATGTGGTTGATGTGATTTGAAATTTCGTCATCTTTTACTTGAAAAACTTGTAAATTTAATGCGGAAATTTTAAATAACAACGACCGATAGATTACCCCGACTATTTGACTGATCTTGAACTTGTAATCTTTACGAAAAAAGCGATGATTAATCCGACATCTTTTAAACAAATTCCACATCATAAACAATAACAAAAAAAAAAAAACAATAGCCATTTTGTGGTAAAAATTTGCAAAAATAAAAAACAAAAAACACTCACCTTTTGCGATTTTTTTCAAAATAATCGTCCGATGTAAGGTGGTAGTAGCGCGCGACATAATCATCCAATTTTCTTTTGTTATAATTATTGATTTTTAATTATTGCACGTGTATTTGTTTATAATCATCTACACAAACACTAAACAAACGAATAAATTATTGTTTTGCTTTTTTTTTAATAATAATAATAAAAAACAAATAGCGCATGTTCTCTGTCTAACGACAACCGAGTGAATGATTGTTATTAAGGGGACGACCATCATCAAATCTCATCCATTGATGAAATTCCCATCTAATAGACAGAGACGGACTTTGTGTATGGGGATATAACAATTATCGGGATTCCCAAAAAAACAACACAATAAAACCAAATCAATATTATTGTCGGTAATTTTCATTTGAACACAACGACAACAACAACAAAAAACACACACATGCACAATTTAGGTTAAGGTAAATATAATTGTGGACAAAAGGATTTCTTTTCGGTTTTTCTTATTGTTAGATTCGTGCAATTTTCTTAGAAAAACTATCAATACAATTTTATTACCCCCTAAAGCTGCGCATGCATCTATAAAGTTGTTTGAATATTTAAATAGCTATGTTTATAATCGGTTTTCCCCTATTATATAAACATCTGTTATTGTTTATTGAGGGTTGTTGCTATTTAAAAGGGCGGAAATTCCAAATCCAATAGATCACTTGGAAGTTTTTCCATTTTTATAAATATACAAATAAATTTCCAAGAAGACTTATGTTTGTATTTTTGAATATACTTTACCCAATTTGGCTTGCCTAACTGTAAAACAATAGAAACGTCATTAGAAAATAATAAAAATCGAGAAAGTGAGAAATCAACCGTATTATTTTTCTTTTTCTCTATGATTGGCGCAGAGGCGGATTTACTATGACGCTACAATGCCAGCAGAATCGTGCCCCGAAGCGCCATAGAACCCCAAAAGTGCTAATATGAAACAAAATTGCAATGAAGGTTTAGTACAATTATTATTCCTTTTGAGTAATGGGGGCCTCAAAATCAATATTGCTTTAGGGCCCCAAAGACGATAGCTCTATTCTATTTCTATACACTCCAACGTGGGAATAAATGTGTGGCGAGCAAAAACAGTATATGATTACTGTTTCATAGTCAAGTTGCATTGGTTTCACTATATGTCTATATACGTTTGGATATTCCAATGGGAACATCTGTCGCCAGAATGGCCAACAAATTGCAATAAATAAATATAATAAAAGAGGTATACAAATGTGAAATTCGTGACAAATGTTTGTATATTGTAGAAATTGCAAAATTCCCATGGTTTTCCCAAAAAAATTTTGCTATCACCCAAATATTTCGTTACAAATGAATAAACCATTAGATTTCCAAACGATTTCGTGTTATTTTTTTTGTTTTTTTGCTTTACAAAAACATTTTAGTACCTATCTAGGGTACATTGGAAAATTTACTCAAAATTCCAAACACTCATAATAACATATTGGTAATTTCACCAATATTTCTATTTCATAATAATAAAGGATTTATCGTTATCTCAATTGTGATCTTTGATTAAAGAACACCTCTCTTATCTTTAATTCGTATTTATTTACCTATTGTTACAAGGACGTGTTTATGGCGCCACTATGACTTATCAAAGAACGTCAACAGACGTTATTTTACGTATTTGCTATTCAGTAGCGTAACTTCGAAAATTGGGAACGTCTTCGTTTCTCTTGGTAGTTACGCCACTGTTACCATAGTATTATAATAATTATAATCAAAGCATACATCGTCTATCCTAACTGGAATAGCTGAGACGGAGACGTTCACTCTTCAACAGGGGTAGCAACGTCTAAATACGGACCATCATACAAGGTGGTCTATTGGTAAATACCAATGATTCGGTGTGGAACTTTTGGGGTTTTCCTGAAGATCTACAAGAATCAGTGTTTTGTTGAACTGTTTTACAGGTAAAAAACCGTCAAAACGGGGTCAATATTTTTAAAAACAACAAAAAAAATATTGTTCTACCGCAGTACGATCAGAATTCTTGGTAATAGTGAAATAGTGAAACCGTTTTTGGTTTACGTCCAGCAGCGCACTATAGGGGTAATGGGACACCAGGCAACTTTGACTTTGGGAGCCCCATTTTAAGTGTTTTTCTTAAAGGAAAACAACTGTAGATAAAATCTCATTTAAAACAAAATTAGACAGTGGCGTTACTAGAAGGGTGCGGTCCGCCCTGGATGACAGCATCGTGTGGGGGCGACACCCAAAATTTTCAAACGTTAATGTTAATTCTTTTGCCAATTTTACAGCTGGCAGCCCATCTCAAAATGGTCCATTCTTGTTTATTGAGGAACTCCTATGTAGTCCAACATTTGATCCAAAGATTTTGCTCAAAAATGTCAAAAAAATTTGCACTAATTTTATCAAAATAAAATAGAATTTTCACAGATTTTGCTATAAAACTGCAAGTTTTGTGCTAAATTATTCAAAATGAGCGAAAATTTGCATAGATTCTGGTCAGAAACGGAAAACTTTCCGCTAATTTCATCAAACCAAACGAAAAGGTCTCCAAATATTCTTATCAAAAACAGTGATTTTTCAAAGATTTTGTCCAAAAACTACACTAAATTCATCAAACGAAACGAAAATTGCCAACGATTCCAACCAAAAGTGGCAAATTTTGCACCCATGAGGGAGAATGGAAGAAAGGAGTGACATCATGAATCATCGCACCGGTTGACACCATTGATAAGAACGCCACTGCATTTATGAACAATTAAATGTAATCCACAAGAAAGATAACTAACTAATATTCTCGACTTGGTCATAGAAGACCGCTAAAGGACAAGAACTTGGATAAGCAGATTAAACTGCAGATCCTCCATCTGGTACACGGATGGATCTAAAACGAACAATGGCATCGGTATAGGAATATATGGACCCAACTACAGGGATCCTTAGCCTTAGGAAAGTCGCCAACCATAATGCAAGCCGAAACTCTTGCAATAGAAATGTGCGCTAGAGAGTGTTTACGAAGAAACCTCAAAGGCACACAAATATACATCTTGACAGACAGCCAGGCGGCTCTGAAAACTCTAAAGGCCTATAGCCTTGAGTCAAAAACCGTCTGGGAATGTCGTCAATCTCTGAAACAACTGGCTAAGGGCAATAAACTCATCCTTGCATGGGTGCCAGGGCATCAGGGACTTGCTGGTAACGAAATAGCCGACGACCTTGCGAGAGCAGGTGCTATGGCGCCACTCATAGGTCTGGAGCCATTCTGCAGGCTAGCCAAGCCGCACAGAAGGCAGGAAATCTATGCGTGGGAATGGAGCAGGAAAATGCTCCACTGGAGACAATGTCCAGGAATGCGACAGGCAAAAAAGTTTATTGACTATTGCCCTCAGAATGCTAGAAAGCTTCTCGACCTAAGTAGGAACGAACTAAGACTGGTAACGGGACTCTTAACTGGGCATTGCCCAGTGAGATACCATCTCAAAAAACTGGGCAAAGCAGACAGTGAGATATGTAGATTATGTGAATCGGACAATGAAACTTCCGAACAGATATTATGCAAATGTGACGCCTTGGCCCACAAAAGACTCGTCAGCCTAGGCAGTGTGACCCTATCACCTGCTGAAGTGGCAAAGAAGTCTCCCACAGAGATAGTTAGCTTTGCTAAAAAGATATCTTTCCTGGGATATCAATAGATGGAGGGTTGAGAACAATAGATCAGTAGTGGTCGCAGTTCAGGAAGGCTACATGGCCAAACGACCCCTATAATCTAAATCTAATCTAAAATATTCTCGACTGAATAATTTAGGGCCCCATTTTTCGACTGAATAATTTGGGGAACCTGTTAGTTGGGGCCCTTGGCAATTGCGCATTTGCCACTGTCTACGTTTATGTGGAAGGAGGAGTGTATGTGAAACTAGTAGGGAAAGTACTGCACTAATTTTACTACTCGGCATGCAATCTACCATCCTTTTAACAATTTTTACATAGACTAGTCTTGTGTTATTGTTAATATTGTTTGCATAATTTTACTAATTTGCTTTTTAAATACCTTCTTATCATGTATATACGCAGCAGTAAATAAGGAAAATTGAATTGTTAATTCAAAAAAAAATATTTATCTATCAGCGCATGGAATTTCCGTAATTATTAAAAAAAAAAATACAAACAATTCTTCACAACATAAATAAAAATTACTTTTCAATTATTAAAAACAGTAATAAAGTTAGGATTTTATTGTTTTTCCAATAAATTTCCTTATACAATCTTTTCTCTAATTATATACAGCATCTTGCTATATTTTATAATAATTACATTTACAAGGTTTTTTGACCAACACAATCTTTGGACATTTCCTTGTTCCTATCCTCTCCTACTCGCACTTATACAGATCGATAAAGGTTTTCCCAAAAAGGTGTATATAGCCAAAAATTACGCCAAATTCTAACGGTAAATTTTGTTACAAAGTTCAATACAAAAATCATTGTACCGCTTTCGGGGAAATCCAATGTGAGATTTTTTTTTAATTCTTTTTTTGATTAATTAACATTTCTACATTTTGTTGTTTATTTTCAATTTATTATTAATATTGTTCTTTGGTGTATAATAATCGTTAATTAGTTTTTTTTTACTAAAAATTCGTATTAAAATAAGGTATGAAAGTAATTAATTTTTGGAAATGCCCATCTACGTAAGCAATACAAAAATAAACACAACCAGGTAGTGGTGTGATTTTTTCTATTGATTATAGTAAAAATGATGTGTCGTGTCAATGTTGGTAACACTGTCTATACTAGAAATTTTGCATTTTTTCCCCATATATTAGTGTTGTAATGTATGGTTGTACAAATTTGATTTGATCAACTGGGCTTCTATTATTTCCAAATACATGTGGGTCAAGTCGAATTTGCTCCACTATACCTTAAGTGTGGACTAAATCTTGCAGATTTGTATTGCAAATTTATCTAATAAATGGTTAAATAAACATCTTATAAAATGTAGAATTGATCTTTGTTGTGCTACGTGACTGATTGCCCGTTCCACTCATTAAAGAAAAACGAAAAATAGCCCCATTTGGGAATTTCGATGTTCAACAGAAATGAAATTAACGTGCTGCAATTAACAATGAAAAAGAAAACCATTCGGTTATAATAATAATCATAATAATAATAACAGAAATTTGCTAAATGGGGGAAATTCACCTTGTGTATGCCTCTTCTATACAGAAATCTACAGGATTTTCTTTTTTGTAAAATCCAATATAGCAAATTTACAATTTATTGGTATTTCCAATAATTTAAATAAATCTTATATTTGTTATAAATTTAATTAATGCTTTATTTCCATACAAATTGTAAAAATTAATTCACAGTTTGTACATTATCATAATGATTATTGGAGATTATCTATTCCTGATGATGATAATGATGATGATGATGATGATGTTATATGATAAATATTGATGGTTATTTTGAAAAAGTGGGAAATTCCAACGAAAACAATCCGATATTCAGAGAAATTTCGCACATTTTCTCTATTATTCAGACAAACCTTTCGAATTTTACAAGTGTTTTTTTGAAGTACTTTCTTTTATCTTTTATTAAAAACTTTAAGAGCAAATAAAAACAATAAATATAGAGGAGAGCTAAATCCAAGTTGCGGCTAGTCGACCGCAAACAGACAATTATCATTAAATCTTGTGGTAATTCTGATGAAACCAATAAATCCATTTTACATATTTACAGATCAACATTTTTAGCAGAATAACATGTAAAAAAAATAGCGTTGTTTATCGTTTATTTACATTAGAACTTATCCATTCGATTGGCACCTCTAACTTTAAGACTGAGGCTAAACCCACACCAAATCTGGTGTGAGTTCAGCCTTACGCTCACCAAATTTCTAAATACTATAACGATGACTGGACAGGGTCTACATTGCTCGGGTGCAAATAAAATTAAAATAGTCAATTTTAGCTGCCTCAAATCTGAATACCACGATTGCTGCCAGTGGCGTAGCGCGGCTTTAAGAATTGGGAGAGGGGGGTTCAAAGTTACACAATTTAGTCACCTATGTATATATAGACTCGCCGTTTCTAATACGAATATAGGAGAAACATAGCAACAGCACACACTCTTAGGAGTTTCACAGAGGTTAACAGAAAATAAGCGGTCAGACGTCTATAAGAACTCCAGTTGACCATTTCTCTACACTTCTCAATTCGAAAAACCTTACTTTTGTATTTTTGTCATGATGATGGTGAAACATCAGCGGATAGATTCTAACAAATATTCTAACTTGTGCGAAGCCCCTAAGAGTAGGTGGCACTGGTATTTTTCCTATGTACGTATTAGAAACACCTAGTCTACATATATGGTATATTGATACATTTATTCAATCGTCACTAAAGCCGGGATCTTTTTTTTCGCCACAGTAAATGGCTATCCCTATAAACCGATAGCCCAATTAAACGGAATCTACTGTAGTGCTTCTCAAATATCTGGAATATCGTGGCGCCCTAGGCCCTACCGAGGCTACGCCACTGATTGCTACATTGTCCTCTTGTGTATAGTTTTCTAACGAAAGCTTGTCACTGTGACGTAGAAAAATCATTTCGAATTCTGTTCAAAGTAGCAAGGTAATTTGATAATTTTTCTCAGGTAATTCTGATCGGTAAAAGTATTTTTTGAGGTTCTTTTTTTCTAGAAAAACCAACTTGTCGTGGTACCGTTAAGTCGATTCTAGTAAAAAAGATAAATTTTGGGAAAGCCCATCTCAAGTGTGTCTGTTCAGTTCAACAGCTGCTCCACAACTTTGTAAAACAAACAACAAACAACCATTTATTTCAAGATTAGGTAAACGATTTTGATTGCATAAAATGTCTGATAATATAGAGATTTGATTCTTTATCAATCGCTATTATTAAAATTATCAGAAAATTTGGAGTATATACGATATTGATAGGCACGTCCGACAAGAATGTGGTACAGTCAGTACAAATTACCGGGTTACCCCCGACGTCGTTGTATCTACAATAAAACGTCATTTTTGGGGCCCGTAGAAGGAGTGCATCGGGAATTATGGACGAATTTTACCGGACCTCAGCCTCGCTCTGTTAGCGTAAACCCGCATATATCGGTAAAACTTTTATTTTATTCAATTTCTCTAAAAAAATTCCAAAGCAAGTCTACGGGCTAAGGTGGCAATCATGCCACACCTTATTACTACTAGAAAATCCGCAATTTGATTGATTTAAGCTTACAAACGGTATAATTTGATGAGCTAGTCTAGGAAACATCTGGTTAGAAAATGACTCATTAATAAAAATATTCAAAATCTCGAAACCAGATAAAATAAAGCATTATTAGAAATTTGTTGTTATTCGATCATTTGTTATTATTGTACTTAATTCAACAAAAACTCGATCAATATAAATAAATATAAATAAATATAAATAAAATTTCCATAGTATCGGTAGTTTTCCGGAAAACCTGCTAAACGTGACATCATCGATGATCTCTATATTAACTATTTAGCACAAATAGTGGCATCTAGTAGACAATAGTTTTACTCGATCTCTATTAAGTACAGTAATGACATCTAGTAGATGATAGTTTTAATAAATTGTTGTTAATACAGTTGGTGTTTTTATCAACAAAATAAATGTTTGACAATTCGGAAAATTGTGACAATTTACTTTAGGGTGTAAATGATAAGTTCTTTATTTAACAGTTTTTATTTAATTTAATAATAATAACAACAAATAATCATTTTTTATTGATAAAATATAAACAATTTGATATAATTTGCAAAAATGTTAGCATTAATGAACAGAATATTGGACTGGTTTCGTAGTTTGTTTTGGAAAGAAGAAATGGAATTAACATTAGTCGGTTTACAATATTCTGGAAAAACAACATTTGTCAATGTTATTGCAGTAAGTTGATAATAATTTCCAAAAAAAAAACTATTGATAACAAAATTTTCAATGTTAATTTTGATAATTATTAATTGAATACTGCGCACTTTATCATTTGTTTATTTTTATATATTTTTCTTTGTTTCCAATTCAAACAAACAAATAGTCAGGTCAATTCAGTGAAGATATGATACCAACAGTTGGTTTTAATATGAGAAAAATAACAAAAGGTAATGTAACAATAAAAGTATGGGATATTGGTGGTCAACCAAGATTCCGTTCAATGTGGGAACGTTATTGTCGTGGTGTTAATGCAATTGTTTATATGGTTGATGCTGCTGATCCTGATAAAATTGAAGCATCACGTAATGAATTACATAATTTATTAGATAAACCACAATTAGCTGGTATACCAGTATTAGTATTAGGTAATAAACGTGATATGCCACAAGCATTAGATGAGAATGGTTTAATTGAACGTATGAATTTATCAGCTATACAAGATCGTGAAATATGTTGTTATTCAATTTCATGTAAAGAAAAAGATAATATTGATATAACATTACAATGGTTGATTGCACATTCGAAATCTGGTATGCGTTGAATAATTAGCATAAACAGATGATTGAAATTATTTTACTATTTAGTATATTGGCCTTATTCAAAAACCTATCCTAAATAGTAATAAATTCTTGTCATTTGTTGTTAAAAAGTAAACATATTTTTCGTGTATTATTGCAAAAATAATACGTATTTGTTTTTTGGCTAAAATTTCCAGTTATTTTGCGAATATTACAATGGCTGTGCAAAACACCATTTTTCCCCACCCTCAAACGTTTCAAAATCCCCCAAAAAATATGTTTACTTTAACCTGATTTCGATTGTTTGTGGACCATTTGTTTTTTTTTTAATTACAAAAAATACAGATATTTTGGCATTTCTTCAAGAAATTCCAGGATATTCTGTTTAATTAAGTGATCAATTAAGAATTTTAATTGTCTAGAATTAATCACTTGCTAATTAATGATAGTTACAATAATAATAATAATAATAATAAAAAGAATTAGTTGTATATTATTTACAATTTGGCAATTTTTTTACACATTTATTACGTTATTTTTTTGGATTTATTTCTCATATTTCCTAGTCTATATATTGCTTATGTAGGTGTATTATAAACAATAAGAAAAATTGTTGAATTTTTTCTATTGTTTATAATAATTTGTACAAATTGAGATTTTTTTTTATATATATATATATGTATATTATTTTTTTAAATATCTATTTGTGGTTTAGTTTCGATTAACTGTAGAAGGCTTAGGTCTTGGAAAAACTATAAAATAAACACACAAAAAAATTAATCAAAATAGTCGATTCCATAAAAATCCCCGACTAATACAATGTAAATGCATCCTTCTCTTACTCACCAGAATCGTAATGTTCTATGTGACCTACGATAGAGATGTCTTCCTATCTCTTTTTGGCTTGTGCGAAGACTATATTCTCTTAATTTGTGGTAGATATTGATTGGATTTTTGGTGGAAATGATGGAATATTGCAGGTAAATATATCATAATTACCATAAAAAAAATACTGTATTCAATATCCTCAATTCTTTCGATCAGTATTTACAATTGTTGTGTTTACAATACTGAAATTAATAAATAATAGCAAAATAACAATATGTACAATTCGCTAATTAAAAACAAAACTACAGCAGATCTAATCTGTTGAGCAATTTTCTACTTATAATTATAAGTAGATTTAAATGTGGCAACAATAAATCAAAGTAGACTATGTCTTAAACAAAAAAAATATTTAAATATCACAGTAGGCGATTGTCGATAAACAAAACAAAACAAAAAATCATAGCCTACTGTTATAATTCGACTAAATTAAACAAATAATAGATTATTGCTAGGTTTTGTAATTGTACCATTTGTTAATTGTTTATAACCATTAAAATACTGTTTTTGATTATTATTATTATTATTATTATGGTTATATGGTAGTAGTGTTTGTTTCTTTTCAATTTGTTTAGCATCATATTTTGCTTTATTATAATATAATACACCAAATATAGCTAATAACATACCGAAAATATTTGAATTTGTTACAGGATTACCTAATATAAACAATGATATTGTTATAATAAATATACGCTTACTACAATTAGCTACAGCATATGTTAATGGTGTTACTAATGATAATACACTAAATGCAATTATATTTTGTAACCAATTTAATATACCATCAATAAATAATAAACCTAAAATACGATAATTATAATATTTATAATTATCATTATTATTATAATAATTTTTAAATAAATTCATCATATCATTATATAACCATATTGGTAAAAATAATATTAATGCTAATCGACTTAATATAAATAATAATTTTAAATGATGCATTTTTGTATCATGTAATACTTTTTTTGAAAAGATATTCATTAATGAAAAACCCATTGTTGCAATTAATGCACTAATTAAACCAATTATATCAAAACTAATTTCTGTTACTGTTGCTATACTAACACCAGCTATAATTGGTATTAAACTTAAATAAACTTTTATTGTTTGTTTCTCTCTCATTATTACACGTGATAGAATTACGGTAAATAGGGGCATTGTTGCTTTCACTGGAAAAACAAGAAAAACAAATTAATAACGAATTTAATTCAAAATATAATGGAGATTGATGTAATTTGTTAAAATATCAAGAATTTGTCCTCCTAACGATCTTTATCGTTAATTTTGTTTAATTGTTTATCCGCCAAAACGGCACACTTTGATCGTAAATAGCTACAACATAACCTTTTGTTTTTTTCGATTTTAAACTGACCTGTATGTGCATATGATACTGGTACTTTCCATATACTGACATGTGAGAATACTGATGCAATAAATTTACCAAATGCTAATGGTATTATCACTTTTATATAATATTTCCATTGGATTTGATCGTGATATTTTCGTATATGCCATATGTTGAATAATATTTGATTGAATATTGTTATTGTTAATAATTGTACCATTGTCATTGTCATTGGATATGGGAATTCATTTAATACAGTTTTACCAATAACATTATTACTTGAACTAACTATATACCATAAACAACATAATGATAAAATTGTTAAAATTTCTTTAGTCTGTTTTCGATCAGTAGCCATGCTGGCAAAAAATCAAAAAACTGATTAGTAACAAATGCTACCAAATTAATAAAAACTAAATACACCAATACAACAACGATGCCACTTCAACCAGATTATCAGTAGATCTACCGATTTTACACATTTTACAGAAAACTAATCGATTTTATTGATTAAAGCTCGTTTGACACGATCCACAATTATGTGTATAATTTGTAGACGTTTTGTGTATCTAATTGTATGGTGGATTGCATTTCTGTTTGCAACATCATCCACAATTGTGTATACCTAATTATGTGTATGCGCATGCGTGCTTTAGGGGAAAAGCAGTGCTACAACCATCATTACCAACTATTGAATAACAACCACAGATTTTATACTATCCTATTGATATATTCAACAACTTAAAATTGAAACAAACTCACAATATATTGCTTGTCTATGGTATTGCGCATCCCTTATGCGCACGACTTTATGTCACATACTTATATATAAATATACCGCGCAAGAGAGATTTCCGACACCAGAAATAGTGGATGTTGCCATTTTGATGCTTCATTGTCTGAATCGTTAGTTGTAAATTGAAATGTCCCTAGTAAACGGCTACTTTTCGCGCGCGGGACAATTGAAAATGACAGAATTGAAACAAAATGATGCAATTGTAATAAACAAAACAGAGACACGACGACACTGAAGCATCAAAATGGCGTCGTTTCTATATTCTTTTATTTCCTGCGTCAAATGCTTGCGCATATGTTCAAAATCGGTATAGTTATTTTAAGTATATGGTTTATGTGCATAAAAATAGAGCAAGTTTTATTTTGGTGTCCATAAAAATAACCTTGAGTGAGACACGTTAAACAAATTTGTGTATACGATTGTGTATAATTATGGATCGTGTCAAACGAGCTTAACGTTATTTTCTACACATGCTGAACGAAAATAGTATATTAAAACACAAGTGTCAGAAATCTACAATCATTGCACGAATCCTCAAAGTGAAGCCTGGTTTTATAAAGGACAAGTGCAATATACGACTTATGACACGAGTGTTTTGTACTATATTTTTTCTATTTTGCCTTTTTTGTGCCCTTTTTATACAAAAAAAATTGAAGTTTTGAAATTTAGGGAATTTATTGTGGTGGTTGGTATTATTGACGTAACATTTCAAAATTGTTCAATTGTTTTTTTCTTTTAAACTTTCTCAATGGTTTTATCGCCGACATTTCTCTCAAAATTAATTATTGTACAACATATTAGCCAAGATTTTTCCTGTACGCCCCCTGAAATCCGGAAAATTGACGAGAATTTTTGAAAATACTGTCAGTAATTTGCTTGTAAATGACGTTTGCGCGAGCGCTACCAATCTTAAAAAGGAAAAATTACTATACAGAAAAAACAAATCTTGAAAATTATTGTGAGCCTAGTCCTGTATTTTGTTCCATTTCGCGCTATAGTCATAGCAGTGTCGGAGTGGGCCATCGGACCAGCAAATTCGGCAAATGATTGGGCTAACAAAATCATATAGCTTACCCGGTGGGTCAGAAGTTTGTCAGTCCGACACTGAATTATCATAGTGATACAAGACCTGGCAACACTGCGATGAGTCTAAATTTCTTATCATTTCGTGATAAAATGTGTAATTTCACAAAATTATCAAATTTGCTATATTTTAATGAACTTTCGAGTTATTTGTTACAATTATAGCAAATTTTCCTTGTTTTATAGCTACAATATGTCTTAAAATTGATCGAAAACACAATAAATAATGGAATATTTATTATTTTAGGATACATTTTAAATAAACAAATTTGCGCGTGTTTATAGCGCTAAATTTAGCAATCCGTCATCCATCAGCGTAACTAATTTAAATTCACAAGTAATTAATTATTTTCATTATAAATAATTAAAATTTCCAATATAAATTGATAAATCCGACTTATCAATTATATATTATTTCTTATCAAAGTAACTATTACGTATAGATTAGTAATTTATTGCATTTTTATAGTGTAGTTACGCCACTGAATTCCAGTTGTCATTTTTGCGGACTGACAACAACAGTGCTGCCATCATTGCATAATCATTTTACCCTAAAAAAATATCGCCAATTTTGGGCTCGCCCATTTTATAGGTTGACGTGAATGTCAAAAATTAGTGCCGTTTTTTTTCCTGGATTACTTAGCAACTATTTTTTCTATTAAAATATTTATAAAATAACAACAATGTATTTTTAGTGGATTTATTGTTTAATAATTGTGTGTTTGCTCTTGAAAAAATTGTATTAGAATAAAGCAAAAAAAAAACAACTGTAACAATGGGTAAGTTGTAAAGCCGGCTGTTTGGTTAGGAATTAACAATTCCACACCATTTGATTTAATGAAAAATTCTTCGTTTTGAATAAAAATTACAAATTTCCCAATAATAATAGTAATAATAATAATAGAATTAAAACAAAAAACTGGTTTATATAAAGCAAAGATCAATAGAATTGTTACTAGGGCAACCCTCTTGTGTATAATACGATTGGGGTAGGTTTATTGCTGCAATCCTATAAATTACACCATCAATGATGCCCCATTCATTAATAAGAAAATTATTAATTAAAAATGTGTGATAATTTTGATAGCATTATCTAAATCTAGATGGCCATGCTCTTTGACCTTGACGCAATTTTTAATTATTCGTAAAAAATACTGTAATTATTAATTCAAAAAAAATAAAATACTAAAAATAAAAAATTGTAATAAAAACGTACATATTGTTATCAAATAATTGATTAATTGCGTAATCCAATGATAATAAAAAGAAAATTAAAATATTTAAAGTTGGCTTTGGAAATTTTTCATTTGTTTTTTTTTTGTTGCCTCTTATTTGTGGTATAATGATACAATTGTTTTTTCTAACCTATAAATTTTGCGTAACTTCTGGAATTTAGCGTAGTTTTTTTGTTGTTGTTGAAATTTTTGATTAATATTAACGTAATAATTCATAAAATTGTTGAAAAACAAAAATTTATGTCATCAGAATGTATTTTTAGTTTTTATAAATGGATTATTCAAAAATTAACGACGATTTATTATTATGATGTGTTTTTATCGAATTTTTGTTTATTTACCACGAAAATATTGATAATTAAGCCTAATATTTGTTGTTTTTTAGGTTAATATAATGAGAATTAATTATTTATTGGTTGAAAATTGATAAAAAAAATAATAATGGAGAATAAAGTCTCGACCTAATTATTTTTTTTTTGATAAATTTTTACGAATTATTATTTAAACAAATCTATGTAAATTTATTCAAATATGAATCATAATGATTAACAAATAATAGAAAAAGAAGAATGACCAGTTTCGCTTTCAATACATAATCGTCATCATCATCAACTTTTATTATTATTATTATTATTATTATTATTGAAAGAAGTCTACTTTCTATCGTTTTACTATCTACTATTCACTAGGAGTAAAGACGATTTCCTGGTTGAAAGACCTTTACGTTTTTTTCTACCTTCTTTCTCTTTTTTGTCCGTTTCCATTTTGTTACTTTTGTTTCCAATTATTTTCTTCAACGTTTCAATATTTTCTAGAATTTGTCCTGTTGTTATTCTTATTCTTATTATTATTATTACCTTGAGAATTTTCTTGGTTCTTTCGTTTTTATTCTCTTTTTCAAACTGTTATTCGTAAAAATAGGTATGAGCTAAAAATATTACGTCACCTATTGTAAATATTTGCATTCATAAATATCAGACATCGATTTATTATTTTATTTAAAAAAAAAAATCATGTACAAAAGTCAAGGATAATTGGTAGTTTTGCCGTTTTTTTGGAAACTAATAATTACACGATTAGAATTAAATAGGGAGAAAGTGCCTTTCTTTTGTGATTTTTTCCGTTGTTATAAATGATCGTGATGGAATTTTAGATAAAAATCGGCGAATTTTTTTTTTTGGGTTTTGTTGTAAATGGAAAATATACTTCATCTACATTAATGTGGTCGACTTGATTTCGTTGTTATTCCGTTTATTGGTGGATAGTTGACCAAATTGCAATAGACGTAGTTTTTTTCTTCAAGACAAAACAAAAAACAGTGAAAGTTATACATAAAATTGGTAATCAGTGGTGGACTAGCCAAGGTGTTAGGTTGTCAATTTAAAATTTAAATTATATCTTTTTATATGTATTTTTTGAAAACCTACCAATACAGATTTGGTGTTTCTAATACGAACATAGGAAAAATACAGCAGCACCACACACTATTAGGGGTTTTTCATAAGTTAGAAAGAGATAACCCAGAAATAAGCGGTGAGACGTCTAAGAATTCCACCCACCGTTAGAATTTACTCTAAACATCACACCCTCTTCAATTCACAAAAATCTTACTTTGCCATCTTTGTCTGAATCATGATGAAACATCAACGGGCAAATGTATCAGACAAAGATCAAAGTATATCGACATTCTCGATCAAATACCGTTCATTTTTTGTTTATTTCTTGCTAATTTATTGGAAACCCCTTAAGGTGTGATTGCGTTGCCACGTCCAATCGTCGAGCACTGCTACAATGCTTTGCCAATGACTGATTTGGTTACGTCGGGTCTTCTGGTAGACGCAATGGCCTTCAACGGTTATGTTTTGACTACTCAAAAATATGTCGGGACGCGAACGCCAACCACACTTGCATTTGATTATAAGCCAGAAACCACTGTTTCTTCAAATCTACATGAATAAGTCTCAAAAGAAAATCAAATTGGTCTCTATTGAGTCTTAAAAAAAGCTTCCAAACTTTTCATCATCTGTATTAAGATGAGTTTCAAGGAGGATTCTATAATATCCTTCTTGGCTTCTAGATTTGTATAATTCATAGGGGTTTCCTCTGGTATGGAGACCAATAACTTCTTCATCTTCTATTAAAACCAATACCACTAGTATGTCTGGATCCATTTTATATTGAGCACTTTTCACTAAACAACTTTAGAAACGATTGCTGGAACGCAGATGCCAGACGGCTTATGCAAAACATGTGAACGTAGCGGTTACCCGTCACTGCCAGACGTGGCGGCGGGACGTCGTAAGGAAATCACACCTTAAGCCGCGTCCACATTTAACGAACGCGAACGAATACAAATGTCATGCGCAATTAGAAGTATAGTATATCCAAGGACCTAATTAAATCTTGACACAAACCTAACAACAATAAATTCCCCAACTTTACAGTACAGAATCTAGAAACTATACAGCCGTCAGGTTGGTATCTTCTTTTTAGTGATATTTTCAGGTCACATGACCGCAACATTCAAAGTAATTGAATTTAAACTAATTAATAAATTTGTAAATTCTTTCTTTTCTTTTATGTACATAAGCTTGCCAACAATTAAAAAATAAAATGCACCAAAGTATATATTAAAATGGAATTCCACTAACGGGTACTATTTTTCTCTACGTAGACAATGTTGTCTAGTGATATTTCTGTCAAATGAAAAACTCAATTAGGTCCTTGGATATAGTATAGCAGAATGTCCTTGCATTCACTTATGTTCCACTAACTTCTAGTTCATATTTCCCGTTCAAACTATGTAAACGCGAATGAGTGCGAACGTATTTTTTCTTTGAAGTACCGAAAACCAGCGGATCGCTGTTTTTCGCGTTCGTTTGCATTCGTTCGCGTTTATCTTGCCGTCTATACTTTGTTTACATTTGTATTCGTTAGCATTCATTCTTTAGATGTGGATGTGGCTTAAAGAGTGGATGGTGATTGTATTTTTTCCCATGTTCGTACTAAAAACGCCAAGTCTGTAGGTAGGATCTCGTGGTACAAATGGACACCAAGGCTCAAAATTAAATGATCACTTTATAGTTAAGAGTGTGCGGTTTTTGTCTTCAGGCAAACAATATTTTTAGGCCAGTCCGCCACTGTATTAATGATTATAAAACTTTAATTAGATAAAAATGGGATTTATCTTGTTTTTTCTCTATTTCTATATATGTTACCTTAATTCTTAATTATTTGATAAGATAAGAATTGATAGACATTATAATTTAAATAAAATACCTCTAATCTTCTATTTGTTTAAAAAATATTGTAAATTTTCTAACAACAACAACTATTTACTAGAAATACACCTGTGCGTGCAATGAACGGTCAACAATTTAACAATTTTAAAACTGTTTTTTTCTTTAAAAAAAAAAAAGTAAATCCTAATTGAAATTCTCCTATCTTTATTTTTATTTTAG
Source organism: Lydus trimaculatus (assembly GCA_037414755.1). Lineage (NCBI taxonomy): Eukaryota > Metazoa > Arthropoda > Insecta > Coleoptera > Meloidae > Lydus > Lydus trimaculatus. Next base: position 34,907 of record JAZBGY010000496.1, on the reverse strand, counting down.
TAATGATTCATCATCTAACAACAACATTCATTTATTACGAACAGCAACAACAACAACAACATTTTCCCCTCTCTTTAAAATTTCGTGTAATAGAAATGAGAACTTTTCGCTTTCATCATCATCATCATCAGTACAGTTTCAGTCATTTTGTTGTTTGTTGTTTGTTGTATTTCAACAACATTTAAAGTGTAAATTAGTTTGTCACGTCATTGTAAAAGTATTCCAATTGTTACATTTTTTTTTTTTGGTGTAATTGTTGGAAAACCCCCCAAAAATAATGAAAAATAAAAATAAATCAATTAGTAATCAATTGATTTTAAATGAACGTAAATTAGGGTATGACGAAAAACCACCGATTGATAAAACAAAATTTGTAGTAAAAAATGATAAACAAAAATCTGAAAAAAAGAAAGGTAAGATTTTGATTTTTTTGACTTTACAAAAAAAAATTTACGTCATGGATCACAGATTGATTAGATTAGAAGCCTTGAAATTTAGAAATTTCTAAATAAGATGATGTTATTTAAAAAGAAAAAAACGTATGTCTTTGATTAAATTAGATCGAATAAATCTGTGCAGGTGGACATACGTCCATCACGCCCTATCATAAATTAAATTAATACTAATTGACCTTTAGCCTTCTTTCTTAAAAAAAAAGGTTAAATACACGTAATTTTCTATTATTAAAAAATATAATTAGACTAGAAATAATTAGAATAATTAACGAACACCTTCTAATTATTATCATTACTACCACTACCACCATGTGTTTATTATCGATCGAGGAAGTTAATTAAAAAAGATTTGGTTAATTAACAGAGTGTCCCAAAATAATTGGATTACAATTTGGGTTTAAAATACGTCATCAATTGTAAAAAACTGCTTTTTTTTTAAAAATAATTGCACCTGTATTAACCTTGGCTTTTATACCTTTTAAAGTCAACTAGTTTGTTATGCAATTGTTTTTTTTTTCTAATTTAATCCCAAAAAAATAACAATTCAAAATTATATTGGAAAACAAGAGGGGGATTAACGTATTTTCGTCCCTATTATCATCATTAGAATTGTCTGTTATTGTTTCTGTTATTTCTCAATTTGCATCATTAATTTTATTTTATATTTTGATATAGACCGGATATAACGTAATTTAGTTATGTGGGTCTACACACACAAAAAAAAAATATAAAACACATGTATAGACGATTATGTCATAATTTTAAACAATTGGATAATGTTTTGCATGTTTATTTCAATCAAAAGAAATTTGCAATTTTTTTTTCTTATTTTATTAGGTAAAACATTGTGTCAATCATGTAAAAAGAAATGTAGCGGTGAAGTATTACGTGTACAAGATAAATATTTCCATACACAATGTTTTAAATGTAAAATATGTAATAATTCATTGGCACAAGGTGGTTTTTTTACAAAAGATGGTGCCTATTATTGTACAGCTGATTATCAAAGAAATTTTGGTACGAAATGTGCAACATGTAATGATTATGTTGAAGGTGAAGTTGTAACAGCATTAGGTAAAACATATCATAAAAAATGTTTTACATGTGATCGTTGTCGTCAATTACCACCTGATGAAAAAGTTACATATACTGGTAAAGAAGTATTATGTCAAAAATGTTCACAAATACCAATTAGAGATTCAACACCAAAAACCAGTCCAACTAAAAATGGTGCTAATGGTATAATTTGTTTAATTTTTTTTATTTAGGTACAAATAATAAAAATTGTTGTTGTTTTTGTTAGAATGTGCTGGTTGCGGTAAAGAATTGAATGAAGGCCAAGCATTGGTTGCATTAGATCAACAATGGCATATATGGTGTTTTAAATGTTGTACATGTGGTATTGTTTTACATGGTGAATATATGGGTCGTGATGGTAAACCATATTGTGAACGTGATTATCAAAAACAATTTGGTGTTAAATGTGCCTATTGTAATCGTTATATTAGTGGTAAAGTTTTACAGGTAAATAAAAACAAATTAAAATAATAATAATTATTATTATTATATTAACAATTATTGATTATAGGCTGGTGAAAATCATCATTTCCATCCGACTTGTGCACGTTGTACAAAATGCGGTGATCCATTTGGTGATGGTGAAGAAATGTATTTACAAGGTGGTGCTATATGGCATCCACGTTGTGGTCCTGGACCAACTGAAAATGGACAAATCTTAAATGGTAGTGGTGGTGGTGCAAATGAACCAAATGGACATTGTACAGATACTGATGCATCTATCAGAGAATTTGATAGAATGAGTAGTTCTGGTGTTAGTGAGATGCAGGTATTTTAATGTTTCTTAATTTTGAATAAAGTTTGAAATGCTTTTGTCTTAATTTGATCCCCTTTCCTTACCTACAGTCAATAATTTGTGTAGTTTTTTTTTGTTTTGGTTATTTTTGTTTGCATGATTATTTTACAGTTTTCGATGCGTTCGCGTACACCTAGCTTGAATGGTTCATTATACAGTCCTACAAGCATGTCTAGAAAGGTTGGTTTTTGTTTTTTTTTTCTAATTTTTCGTTTGTAGTTATCGAATCTTTACGATAGGACGATTGCGCCGATATTACCTGAGTTGTCCTAAATCGGAAGGACGATTGCGCCGATACTATCAGGGTAGTTCTTTATCCCGGATGCTGATTTCGTTTATTATTATGGGTGGCGGTACAAACATCCTCTGAGATTAGGGACTACCTGAACAGTACCGGCGCAATCGCCCCTTCGACTTAGGACGACTCAGATAATACTGGCGCATTCGTCCTATACCTCTCTATTGCTTTATATAATTTTTGTAATATTTCCCAATATAGCATCATTATAGTTACCGTACACCATCACCAGGATTAATTTTACGCGATCACAATAAATCAGCAACATTAATTGATGATATATCAAGAATTTACACCTATAGTTATTTAACAGAAGAACCAACTTTAGGTTATTTACGTCGTCCAATTGATCCATATGATAAAGCACCAACATCACCACATTTCCATCGACCAACGTGTCAGTATTTTCCTTATTTAATAATAATAATAATAATAATAATAATAATAATGATAATGGTTTTTTTAAATAGCCCAAAATTCGTTACGTAGTAGTCAAGGGGCTGGTAGTGGTGGTGGTAAACGTTCAAAATCAGCAATGAAAGTTCTAGTTGATTCAATACGTAGTGAAACACCACGACCAAAATCACCACATATGAATAATGAAGAACCAATTGAATTGGCACATTTCCCAGCTGCTAAACCACCAAAACCTGGTGAACAACCGAAAATTGAAAGGGATGATTTTCCAGCACCACCATACCCTTATACCGATCCAGGTAATTTCACTTTTTTAATATTATTATTTTTTTAAAATAAGTTTCGATTTCTAGAACGAAGAAAACGCTGGTCAGACTCATATAAAGGTGTACCAGTTTCTGATGATGAAGAAGAAGAAATCGATGGTAAAACAATTAAAGAAATTGAAGATGAAAAATTGAAAAAAGAAGAAGAGGAATTAAGCAAAATTGCAAGTGGTATTGGTAAAGTATTTCTAAAAAATGTACAAGATCGTGAAAAATTACGACAATGGAAAGCTGCACATTTAGATCCAAGAAATGCATCAAGGTACATAATTATTTTTTTGGATTATCAACAAAAATTTAATTTTATTTTTTTTTAATTAAAATTAGAACCCCATCTGCGAATAAAGAACCATCGTATCGATTACGTTATGAGAATCCAATAGGTGCAAGTCCATCTAGAAATATGGATCATCCAAAACCATTCGATGAAGAAGATTATGATCGTTCATATAGTTGTCGTTCATCTGTTGGACGTTCTATAGGAACTATACCGAATTATAATGGTAGGTTTGTTTGTTTGTTTTTTTTTGTCTGATTCTTCAAAACAAATTTAATCAAAATTATTAAAAATTTGCAAAATTTCGATAAAATCATCAAAATTATAACAAAATTTTTAGACCAACAATTGGCAGATTTTATATTCTTGTTTTTTCGTTAAAAAAAAAGGTGGTTGTTGAGGTGAGAAATTTGGGTCAAAATGGGTCATTTAATGAAATCAATCAAATCTAGTCTACTATAACAACTGAACTAAATTTGTAGTAATAACTAATCATAGCATACTAGATTTATTTGGTTTTATTTTTAAATGACCCCCGTATAAAAAGCATGTTTTTTTTTTGTCTAGTGGTTTAACAATATTTTTTCAAAATATTAAAATAATTAATAAAAAAGGCGGCTTTTGTTTAATTAATTTTTTTCTATAATAATTTTTCTTTTTATTGTGTTGATATCACAATTTTTTGCATGCTTATTATTTTGATAAAAAATTTATTTTTTTGCGTTCATTTTTTTTTATTTTGCGCCTTGTACAGTAGTCTCATCTTTACGAAGTGTACCTAGACCAGGTTATGGATTAAAATCGTCCACATTACCTGCTAGAAATGGATATGTAAGTAGTGTGTTTTATATTATCTACTACTACTGCTACTAATCTACAAAATGGATATTGGGGGCGGCTTCCACTCTGTAATCTAACGGTTTATTCATTTTTCATACCATTTAAGCCTTTGTGTTTTATTTTGTACAATTTGGGTGTCTATTATTTCTGAAAAAAAAAAAAATGCAAAAATTCTTTTTTTGTATATGCAGTTGTGAGCTCTCTGCGACATGTACCTAAACCCGGTTACGGTTTGGCACCACGTTCACATACATTCAGTACATCGACGGGTAGTAGTTATCCACAAATTCCTGTAAGTTTTCGGATAATTTGTTTTTTTTTTATTGTTTAGAAAAAGAAATTAAACAATTTAATCGTGGCATGTTTTATTATTTTTGATTAATCCAAAAAAAATTAGAAATTATGTCGCAGATTTGTTCATTTCATTTCATACATTTTTCCATTTCTGTTCAAAAAAAGCATGTGTAGTTTGGTTTGTTTTGGTTTTATTGTTTTAATTTTAAAAACTAGAAAAATTGGGCAAAATTTTTGGGTTTTTAATTTGATTAATAATTCCACAGGGTGATTATTCGTTTAGTGGAATGGGTGCTAAAACACATAGCACTGACTTCAGTTGTGGGAAATCTGACAGTAAGTATCTATTTTTTTTTTGTAAAAGAAAAGCTGCTTCTTTGCTCATTATTACTACTACTACTACTATTATTATAAGTTTATTTAAGATTTATGAAAGAAATAAAAAACAATATTTTGTAATTATTTAGAATTAATGAAAATATTGAGGTGTTGGCGTGTGAAATTGCACAAATTTTCCCTCTTTTTTTTTGATTATTTTAATCAAATAAAACAGTTATAATTGAAGTAGATTTGCATGGTTTTTCTAAAAAAGAGTTTTACACAATTCTTTTGATAAGAAAAAAAAAACTCTATTTCCCTTGTTGTTTAATATTAAAATAAGAATCCAAGTTTTTTTTTGAGAGAAGCTAGAATGTTAAGTTAATGCTTTTTCTTCAGTTTCCACTGGATCCATCACGGATGTTGAAAGACGCGCTCTGGTATGTAAATAATGCTTCTAACATTTAGTTTTGTAGTTATCTTTTGATTAAAAAAAAAATAATTAATTTTTCTTAATTCGCTAATTTTCTACTTGATGCAATTTTTTTTTTTTTTGTATTTTATAATAATTTAAGTATTGGTGAAAGATTTGTATTGTTTCTGTTGTTATATTTGTATACAATTATCTATTTATAGTTTCTTTTGTTTTGGTATATTTGTTTCCTCCAATTTTGTATTATTTTTTTGTTTCACTTGTAAAGAATTCAGAGATGCCCGTATCAACGACATACATGGGCGGTCTAGGACGTTACCCGGGCGCCGGGTACTCATCACAAGTAAGACGATCACTACCAAACATGGCACATACGATGCTAATAAACGAACCGGCCAAGATCTATCCTTATCATCTTCTAGTGATAACTAATTATCGTTTACCATCTGATGTAGATCGATGCAATTTAGAGGTAAATTTAATCACTTTTTAATTAATTAAACAAAAATGTAGAAAAATAATGTTAATTTTTTTATTTACAGCGGCATCTATCTGATACGGAATTTGAAGCACTTTTTCAAGTATCTAGGACCGATTTTTATCGTTTACCACAGTGGCGTAGGAATGAATTGAAACGTAGAGCACGTCTATTTTAATTATATCTACTTTTTCATTATTTTATTTTTTGTTTTTTAAAATTGTTTTTATTTGATGTTATCGTACACAAAAAGTAGCTTTTTGTTATATGTCGCTTTGAAACCAAATAGAAATTGCTAATTGCCTATTTAGAAGAAGAAGAAGAAAGAAGAAGAAAAAAAGATGTGTATTTGTACCGTATGATGGGTCAAGAATTATCGTAATACAAGCCTATTTTAACAAATAAAACAAACAGTTCCTTTTTGCCCCTTTTAATTTCATTTGTGTAAAGTTTTGTGTATCAACGACTGGATTTACTTCTTTTTGCCATAGATTATAATTTTCTACAATTGATTGGAATTTGAATCAAATCATTTATTATCAAAAATTAGAATTAAGTGTAGTTTTTTTCTGTTTTTATCTAGATTTAGAACTTTTAAAATTAAATTACAATATGAAGGACGAAACAACAACTATATGGCATTTAGATTGCTTTTATATTCTTAATAATAATAATAATAATGGTAATATTAATATAAACAATATTGCTTTGGGCTAGTCGTGTTTTTGTTTACTTTTCTTGACTTCGCCATCTTTTTTTTTGTGTTTATTTTATTGTCGTACAGTTAAAGTTTGTATAAAATATATTTTTATGCAAATGTTGAAAATTGTAGTGAATTATTTTTTGAAAAATAGCTGAAAAATAATTTTCAACCTTTGCGCCTATTCTAGTAATGATTACTTTGATTTACAGAAGAATTTTTTTTTGATTTTTATTATACAATTCTTTTTGTTTATTTTTCCCTGTTTAATTGTTACAAAATATGTATTTATTTATTCTAGTAATACTGTATTTTGGAGCTTTAGGTATTTAAAATTCAGACAAACAAAAAAAAAATACAATTGTTAATCACTCTTCTGATAAAATAAATTTTCAAAATTATTATTGTTTTTGGTAGTGGCAGAAATGAATAGAAAACCTGTAAATTCCTTGAAACAACCTCCAGTTCCACACAAGTATCATCAGTTCCGGAAATTCTTCACTACTAGCAATACAACAAGACTATTATGGAATCGGATGGAATCTTGTAAGTATTTGCAATTGGTTATCAACGACATTGATCCTTCTTGATTTTAGCAGGAAGGTAAAACACACGTACTCGATTTGTTATTGTTTTATTATCAAACTTTTTGTTGAAATACAGAAAAATTCGCTCAAATACTCTGGTGAAAAATAAATAAAAAATCTGCTGGAATTCTAGATTATTAAAAAATAAATTATAAAGTCTTTGTTATTGTGTTCTGGCTAGTTGAAAATGATTTTTTCGACATACTGTCTTGATGATCCTGCAACATAATAAACATTAATGTTTCTTCCGGCAAAATTACCATTAAAGGGGTTAGGGGGGTATAGTGGAACCGAAGTTTCTCCGGTTTTTTAACAAACTTGGCCTTTTTTCGTAGGATCAGTCAGTGCCGGATTAAACTTTGTGAGGGCTCCTAAGCAAATGAAATCTTGGGGCCTCTTCCTTTCGACAATTTCAATTACAAAACAAATATTAATAGTTACCTAGACTGAGAAATGCACGTTTCGTGTACCAAGAGAAAATTGCAGCCTCGGCCAGCAATCTCAAAATGGCTGAACGCATTTCGCAGCATTTTTATGCAAACGTGAATAATTCGTTCAACTTTAATTTAAAATTTCCCACAAAACTTGAATCATTTGACATGTTGTTCTTTTATTCATTTCATAGTAGGTTGCGGCCGTAAAGCTACTTTTACGTCCGTTTCCAATGGCAACCAACGTAAAAGGAGTTTATATCCGTTTCCAATGGCAACCAGCGTAAAAGGAGTTTATATCCGTTTCCAATGGCAACCAACGTAAAAGGAGTTTATATCCGTTTCCAATGGCAACCAAGATTAGTTCCAAAAAGATGTAAATATTCTACGACCTGAATTTTAGTCAACTGCGCCGGAAAGTACTTAGGTACTTTTAGATCGATTTTGAAAAAATGTAAAAGGCATGGGGCTGCCCTACTCTGCCGGGATGTCACGGCGGGTGATTTGACGAGCCACGAGTCGTGGGAACGGGCGTCCCAGCCATTTTTGGCTCGGCTCAGGATGGCTTGTGCTTTCCCACCAATTGTCGGTAAATTTGGCACGAGTTAATAAGATGAGCCTCCCCAGGCTTGGTTCAGCATACCGTCCGACCTGATCCATAGGAAAATGCCAGTTTGCCACACTTCAGTAGTGGCATAATAAATTAAAATTGAAACGGACAAACTACATTATTTTGTGGTTTCTGTCGTTTTATGAAGGAATGGTTTGTTCATGATGCTTAGAGGCGCAAAGAGGGGAAACTAAACTGGACTATGGCACTGACAAGACTCGGGCAATATTTGCTAAACCAACACCACGAACTCATACGTGTCGTAGGAATATCATCCTCAAGCCTTGTGACGATCCAAGCCTGGCCGAGCCACGAACCAGGCTCGCCAAATCACGCACTGTGGGATTCCAATTTAATGGTACTGGGATCAGTGTACTCACCCTGTCAGAATAATTCAGGTATGGATTTCTGGCGATTACTAATTCGATTCGGTCACCGGCTGATGCAATCAACGGCACAGTCAAACAACAATCGAAATCTTTAGTTTTCGTATCGTTCACCTGTAATTTTTTTGATTTAAACCAGCTGAATTAAAATTATAAAGAAATAATGAAATACTTGTATGATTCGATCGTAAGGTTTTAATAAACCGACAATATCAGCTGGTCCACCTTTTCTAATCCGATTAACATAAACACCTTTCTCATATAAACCATCACTAACACTAAAACCATAATCATCATATATTGAATCTTTATATAATGTTATATGGTAAATCTCATTATCTAAGATACTTTCATTGCTTAATGTTGTTTTTAAATAATTATTAATTTTATATATTTCACTATTACTATTATTACTATTGTTATAATTTGGTAATGGTAACGGACTTGGACATAAGAATATATCATCAGTATCCGAATAAAACTGTAATTCTGAATCGTGTTTTTTCCGATTATCTTGTTGTTGTTGTTGTGGTGGTTGAATTGAAATTGGTTCACTTAAAAGACTCTCATCACCATCTCCACCACCGATATCTTGTCCACGTTCTTGTAAATTATCGTTATTATCAATACCAATAGTAGTGCTATCCCAACTATGGACAGCACTATCAACACTTAAAACACCAGGACTAGAATAATTACATCTAGTGGATGTTGTTGCTAGTGGTGGTGGTGGTGCTAGTGTCGGTGGTGTTGTTATTTGTGATACCAACGATAAATCATCACCAGTTTTGATAAGATTTCTTGCAATTTTCAATTGTACTCGATCACCGGATGTTTGTAATAATCGTATAGCATCAGATAATGGACGATGATCTAAATTTTCACCATTTATAGCAAGTATACGATCACCGACATGTAAAGCACCAGTTTTTTCAGCTAGACCACCATCTGTTAAACGTGATAAGATAATCGGTTCCATACAATCTTCACTACCAGATATGGTAATACCTAATGGACCACCATAACGATGCAATTCAACTGTATAGATAACACTATCTAATAATAAATTTTTATTATCAATTTCAGTTTTTTCAATTTTCAATGTAACAATATCATTATTATTTTGTTGTAATAAATTAAAAATTTTCTCAATATTTAAATAATTCAATTGTTGATTATCAATTGATAATAAACGATCTCCAGCATGTATTGTACCAGTACGATGGGCAATTGAACCACGCCGTATCTCTGTTATTATAAATGTTTCATCTTGTTGTTGTTGTTGTTGATAAAATTTTGATGATGATGATGTTATCGTTATACCTAAACTATTATTACAACCATGTTTTTTTGGTAATTTCACTGTAAATATACCACTAGATGGTACAATTGTATCAGCTACATCAAATTCAATTTCTAATAATAATTGTTTATTATTATCATCATCAATATCACTATTATTATTATCATTATTTAATTCTAAAATTTTATTAATTTCTTGTAATGTTAATTTAGTTTGATGATTTATTGTTAAGATACGATCACCGGTTTGTAAACAACCACAATAATATGCTGGTGAATCGGTGATTATACGCGATATTAAAATATTACCATTATCATTGTTTATTGTTACATTGATACCATAACCGTAATTATGGTCGTGGTTTAATGTTAATAACAATGTTTCTGTATGACAAACACCATTACTATTACCACTACTTGAACAACCATAAAAGTTACTACCTAGAAATTTGGAAAGAAAGTTGTAAAATACATGGTTGAGGCCCGGTTCGACTTCCCTCCCTCAATCTCAGCTTAACCCAATGACATGAAAATTGCAACACCCAGAAAAATTGCAAATTTAATCGGAACCAATCCACCATCATGCCCTACTATCATGCATGGACTAGGGAGAGTCAAGAACGTCGCAGAAGAGGAACCGGAGGGCAAAGACGAACAAATGAGGTACAGGATCGCTATCTTAGTCTTATGGCAACAAGAGACCGATTCTCCTGTACCAAACGGAGGTCCGTCTGTAACCCTTTGAACGGTTTATCGCAGAATCAGAGCTTTCGGCTTGCAAATGCATCGGCCACATCTTGTGTTACCATTTACAGGTCAACACCGATTGCAGCATTTGGAGTGGTGTAGGTTACGACAGCACTGGAACGTTGAGTGGCATAGGATGATGTTCAGTGATAACGAAGACGTGCGGAACGTCGCAATGTTGAATTTTATGTTGCGAGGTCTGTGCACCAAACTGTGGGGATTATGGTATGGGGTGCTTTAACTTATGGGAGTGGGTCTTGTATGGTATTCCCCGAGGCAATATGGACACCCAGCGATATGTGGATGAGATGGTAGAAACCCATATTCTTCCATTTCTTGGGCAGTTGGAAGACTCACTTTTCCAGCCCGTCCTCATAGCAAGACGTTCTATGGACCGATTTGCAGAAGGTAATATCAATCTCTTGCCATGGCTATCCCGATTTCCCAATCTTTCGCCCATCGAGCATGTTTGGGAGATTAAAGGAAGAAGACTGAGGAATTTGCTGCAGCCTCCGTAGGCACTGCAAGCTCTACAGCACGAATTAATAGTTAAATGTTCTTGACAACTTTGTTCGAAAAATTCCTACCCCTTTTTGGTGTTGCGTTTTCCATGTCATTGAGTATAAGTTGAGAATAATGGAGCGCAGTTGAGCCGTACTTAAGTCGAGCTTTATTGTGGAAACTCACTTGAATCGCTACTGTGAAACGTACTCTGTCGATTCAAACGATTGATTCGATGTTGATGTTGATTTCTAGAACGTCTTGAATTCATTGTTGAATATTGTTGTTGATTATGTTGTTGTTGTTGTAAAATTGGTGATAAATTTCTTGAATTATTACAACAACAATAACAACGATTTATAATAATATGATATGGTAATATTTGTAATTTTCTAACATTACGTAATAAATATTGTAAATCTAATAAATTACCATTGAAATTATTATTTAAATTAATCTCGTCAATTGTTAATAATTGATCACCAATATTTAAGGCACCACATCGATCAGCCGTACTGGCCGGTATTATATTTTCAATAAAATAATTTGTTATTAAAATCTCATCTAAATCTAGATTATTGTTACAACAATTCGGTTGTGTTGGTTGTGTTGTTGTTAAAATTAAACCAAAATCATGTTCATTACCACTACTACTACTACTACTAATGTTATTATCAGTATTTGGTTGTTCGATTTCAATTAACAAAGGTCCGTTAGCGTATTTGATCGATTCAATTATACTAACGTCATATTCGATTGTTAAATTTGTTAATTTATTATTATTGTTGCTGCTGTTTTTCAACAATAATTTCTGTGCTTCTAATAAAGTTTTATTAATCAATGAATATTGATCAACTTTTAATAAACGATCACCAACACGTATCAATCCATTACGATGTGCTGGCCCATTCGGACGTATCTGTGTTATAATCAATGGTCCACTTAATTGTGGACTATCCGGTATATAACCACCGCGTAATGTTATACCTAATGTTCCATCGATGCGTTCTAGTGTGATTTCGGCGATTTTTGTCGTTACACAAAGAGAATTCTGGGAAGAACCTGTAACATATTTACCTGTAGTTGTTTTTTTCATTTTTTGTGTTGAATGGTACAAACCATAATTTGATGGTGGTAATGAATATTGAATTTCTAACATAGCATTCCCATCGACATTATCTAACAATTTTGTTACATCTTCCGGTTTCATACGTGATGTATTGATACCGTTAACACTATAAATTCGATCACCAGGTACTAATTGGTCGCTGGTTAAGGCTATTGAGCCTGGTCGTAATGAGGCTATACTTGGGCATAATTCGATCTCTGAATTTCCTGAAAAATATTATTAATTGTAAATTATATCGGGAATACAGGACTGAAGTGCTTGGAAAACTTGTTATCTTCATGAAATTAAGAAAAAGTAAATAGTTGTCCGTTATTTAGGAACAAATGAGTAGTTTAAGTATTTGTTTTGTTCATATACAACGGACGCGTTGGCACTTGCCAGATTAATACAATCGATTTCATTTACATAAGACACGCTGTATACATACAGTAGTAGGCTCGACAAGAGGTGGTATAATCGGTACAAATTACAGGGTTTTCAGACGTCGTTGTAATTTTGGGGTCCGTGCAGGGGTTGTACCGGTGCCCGCGTTAAATTTTACCGGGTCCCAGCCTCGCTCTTAGCTACCCTGAGCAGTAGTAGACCTACTAACAAACAGTAGTAATGAAAGTTCTATTCTTTTTACTTTCTATGGAACACTAAAGAATAATTTGGATTGCCCGTTTGATATTTTCGTTGTTTTTCTTTAGAAAATCAAAATCTTGATCTTTATGTCGATCTCCAATTCTTGAGATATCGATCGTTTTTTCACACAGTAATTCGATTGTAGATGGAGATCTGGATCAAGATTTGTGTTGAATATCACGATTGAATTCCAATTTTATCGCAATTCTCGGTTTTCTTGGAACGGAAATACCGATTTCGTTTTTCTCGAATTTCCTTTACTCTCGAAAAAGAAGTAACATTTTCTGGTTCTGTACGACGACAAGTCGAATATTGATGACTGCAGCTGTGTAAAATTATATAAAAAAACCTTCAATTAATAGAAAATTTTGTTTACGTAGCAGTACCGGTTTCGCCCTTGCGCTCTCATTGTTCAAAACGGACATAGCAAATTTTTCTTTTTGCTTGTGGGTTTGTGTAATATTTTTGGCAAGTGCGATAAATAAGAGAAACTTTACGTTTTTTGTGGTGTTTTTGTCTCGACGATCCCAATAATGGGGTACGTGGCAGTTTACATAGGATTTTGCAGGTTTTACTACTATGTTGTTGCCGTTGTTGTTCTTCATCACCATTAGTGAAACTCTTCGCTCTCGGCCTCAAAACAGGTAATTTAAATGTTGTGAACATTTTTCGCAAATAATCCACCCAATCATTACTTGTATAGAATGGTGTGTCAAATTAATTGAAAGTTGAACTATTGAGACACACTTTATAATTAGCGCACTTTAAAGAAATAAACACTGCTATATACAAAGTCATTTTGAAGTTGTTTATTACATATAAACATACACTCACACAAGTATATAATACATACACAAAATGACTAAACTTTCACTGGTATATAGAAAGGGTGTTGTTTTTCTTTATTATTATTATAACTCCCGGTATTTTTACGTTAATGTTGTTGCTTTGAAAAAGTATTATTTTCGGAAAATTGAGTCTATTAGACATGATCTAATTACGATACACTTCCACTACTATGTTGTGTGAGCTTTAAGATAGTTAGAAGAGAGGACAATCTGTTTATTTTTAAACTGCCTCCGTGCCTTCAATGTTTTTAGATAGATAGAGACGGTGACGACGACGACAACAACGACGAATAACGTCGCCGTCGCCGTCTCCAGGACCGAATTCAATATTTTATTAACCAACTTTACAGCTTCACCTATCCTTCTTTTTTTTGTTGTCTAATAATATAATTCCAACTTTGAATTTTATGGTTTGACAAATGTGTAACTAACCATTACTATCATAACATCAGAGAACGAACATTTGTGTTCGTAGTCGGTGTATTATTACAATTATTATTATTTCTTAATTTTTAAAAAAGTCTCTTTAAACAACATCTGCCGATTATTATAAAAATAACCAGAAAACGGCTTGAAAAATCTAGAAATAGACGGAGATTTTGCAATATTTTTTCCTCAGACATCCAAATTATCCGACAACAAGAAGAGATTTGTTAAAATTTGTCTACCTAGCTATTTTCTACTTTTATTTCGTTTAATTGAAAAACTACCTAACAGATGTGATATCTAAAAATATTCGGAAAGAGTTCAATAGCAGAAAATCCCATTGGGGCATTTTTTTTTCAACAACAACAACAACAACAAAAAACAATCAATTTTATATTTCAATTAAGTAAATCTATATTTAGTCACGTTTACCAAAATAAGTAAATCAGGTATATTTCTATATATGTTTTGTTGTATATGTGTGTAATGAATGAGGGGGCGGCGACCCGTTACCTATTTATAAACCAAAGATGGTTCATCATCTTCATCATCATCAGCAGCAGCAGCAGCAACAACGGCAACAACACTATAGAGAGAAAATGCGTCATCTTCTATTCAATATGTGTATCCGGTTTTAATTATAAATGTCAACCATTAACGAATTGATTGAAATAGATGGGGTAGCGTATGTAGAAAGATAGCAGAAAATAAACGAACCATCACACAGAAAATATTTCTGTAAAGTTTGCAATTATCCGATAATAATCACAGCATACAGTTAACGCCAATTATGCGTAAATAATTATAGAAATAGATGATTACCTGCCGCCAGAACGATACCCAAAGTCTCTCCTGTTCGTTTTCGTAATTGCACGGTTGTTGTCAAATAATGATCTTGTTGTTGTTCGGAATATTTTCCTGAATCATTGGAGAATGTCGGTGAACGCGACTTATATTCTGCAACAAAAAAATTCCGTTTAAACCATCTTAATCTCGATCTTTATCGAATGACGAATTTGTCGCTTTGTGGAACCATAGGCTTATGAGTGGCGTTTCAGTAATGTGAGTCAGTCTGTATATTCAAATAGAGAAGTGTGACTATGGTTTTTGCTTTTACCACCCTCGTAATAGTTGCGTGTTTCTAAAATTAATAGGAAACTTGTAAAAGTCTTTGTTTACGATAAAAATCTACAACCAGACTACTAACTATACGTTGGAATTCATGTCATTAACAGTTCTGAAAATATACAAAATACTCAAACACACTATATACACATAGAACAAAGACAATCTGTCATTTAACAAGTCTATAAAATCGTTTTTACTTTCTTGTTTTCGTTTTTTTTTTCTTCTTTAAGCGGCAGCGGTGATAATGAGACGAAAAAAACTTCAATCGTAGATTAGGGGTAGACAAGGGTTAAATGGTTCGAAATTTATACCATTTCCTGTTGATTTCTTTAAAATCTCATTGTTTTTTTTGTAATTTCAATCAATCAAACAATTAATCATGGCAATTATTCAATTAAAAACATTTTTGTTAAAATTGGCTATTTTAAGAAATATGTCTGGAATTGAATGAAGTTCGTAGATAGATACATAGATAAAAGAGAGAGAAAGAGAGAGATAGAAATAAAAACAGTCTCTATCTGTGGTAATTATATAAAGTCAAATGTTCTTGATGATGTTGATCAACGATAATGATGATGATGATTCTGTTTTCTTAATCAAGTTGTGATGATGCATTCAAAATTTTAATATCCGTAACAGTTTCGTTACAAAAAAAAAATGATAGATAAATAGACACAGAGCATCTGTAGTAATCTGTTTTGTTGCTTTTATTGTTGTGGTAGAAAAAGAAATATTAATTTCCATCACAAAAAAAAACTTACCGTAAAGTTCCATACTTTGAACAGGTGCACAATTTTGTTGTTGATAAGGAAAATTTTTATCGTGATTATTATAAATGTTGCTATTTCTACCTAGAACTTTCCACAGTTTCATTTTCTTAATCTAATTAATTATAATAATAACAATAATCGCGGTTATTGTGGAAAACTAGGAAGTTTTGTTGGTTCTATTGTTGTATCAACTAAGAAATTTGTTGTTTTGGTTTACTGGAAAATTGTAGAAATTTTCGATTGATAACAATCATACCGGTTTCGCTCTTATTTCTAATAATTTTGATCCTCATATGTGTATTTTTTTGATCGACAAAAAAACCGAAACCGGTATCTTTTAGTAAAAGTCAATCAATACAAAACCTATTGCAGATTCCGCCATGATTTTACAACAAATTCACACAAAAACAATAATTATATTACTGAACACGTGAAGTACACGAATTAAACTGACTTGCGAGATGACGACTGTTTGCCGTATTAAGCCGTATGTTTCAGTTTTTCAGGGAGAGACGGCGACAATCCCACCACCACCACCACCACCACCACTGATACTCTTTTCCCGTTGAAACCCCTAAACATGTGTTGATAAATTTTTCAGATAACTTGAAAAAACACACAACCGATAAGAAAGTACACCCCTTCAGGGTTCGATAACGTTTTTTTTTTAAAAAATAACCGAAATGATTATTCTGAAGCGATTCATGATGAAAGGTCATGATTGTTGTTGCTGTTTTTGCTTGATCGTTTGATAAAATTGCATATGTGTTCCTTGTTGTTGACCCCGAAACAACCATCCAGATTTCGTAATAAATTTTTTTTATATACTCTGGACTGTTTATAAGGAAACAGCAACAGAAAAGCTTGCTGTGTGATATAAACAAACGTCTTTTAGAATTTTATTATTACAAACTCTGTGAATTCCATTGTTTATACAAATTATAATAATTTACAACAAAAATCCATGCAATTTTGATGATTTACAAATGTGAGACAAATTGGCCAACTCACTAAACTGTTGTTGACACGTATACAGTGCGCTCCATCCAAAAAAGTCATCTATTTACTCACACCTGTATTTGTAAATGAATCGTAGTCTTATCAATAACATTATGATGTTTTTCCTGAATTTCCAACAATTATCAATCCTAGTCAACTGGTGTATACGTGTACAAGTTGGAAGATGCCGCATTTAAACGGCGCGCTCTGTATACAATATGATTCTTGTTATTAAAATAGAATCATTCATCATGCGGAATTTTTCGTGTTGATTCAAACTTCTTATAGTTGAAAATTTTATTTACAACAAAAATAAAAACAAATAGAATTCCTACAAATCGACAATAATCGTTTATTAAATTATTAATCATTTCGATGTAAGCTATCATTTATACAAATCTTTTTATTACATTTTTTTCCCTATATTATTGATAATTATTCCTTTTACAATACTGACATGCAATCAATATTATCAACAAAATAATAAACGTACATATGGATTGAAATATTGTTAACAGGTAGACGCATATTTATAATAAACCAAAATAAATAGAACGTAATTGGTGGAAAAATGATGAAAAAATTCCTAAAAAATTGTTTAAAAACAATAAAACAATATTATTCATTATTGAAAACAAGTTGGACTTTACAAACACGTGTCTTTTTTGAAGATTCCACCCTACACGGTGTCCGTTATATCGCTGAAAATGGCCGGCCATTTATAGAAAAGTACGTATATTTACGATTATTTTTTATTACAAAATTACTATTTTTGTTTTATATGTTTTGTTTTTTTCTTTTTTAATAATAAAAGATTTATGTGGTTTGCTTGTGTCGCGATTGGCACTGTTACATCCGTTGTTATTATTGTCAATTTATGGGAGAAATTCCAAACGAATCCAACAATCACCGGTTTGGATACAGATTTCCATAATTGGGATGTCCAATTTCCTGGTTTAACTGTTTGTCAAGAATTACCAAGTAATTTGACACGTATTCAAGATTATCTAGATGAACATGCTAAATCGTAACCTTATTGTCATCACTACTATTTGTCGTTAATTCGCCTTAAATTGGCGACAAATAGTGTAGATGATATTGATTAATTAATTTAATTCTACATATAGGATACCATTCTCGATATCATCAGAGGAGTATGTCGAATTCTTTCTAACTTTAACAAAATTAAACCTTAAAACCATCAAAGAATTGACAAATAGTCCAGCGTATAAATCGAGTGATTCGCATTTAATAACCGAGAAAGTGGATATGAAAAATCTAACATTCAGCGTAAGTATTCGTATTAAGAACGCTTCACAATGGCGCGCATTATTCGCACGCGCTAGCGTACTAATGATACACTTTCAAACAGTTGATGAATCATTGCGATGAAATCTTTGAGAATTGTGAATGGTTGTCAGCATCCGTTGATTGTTGTGAACTCTTCTATCCAGTTTTCACAGAGAGTGGATTTTGTTACACTTTCAATTCGCGACGTTATGAGAAATATGTTCCTTGGTAATAGAACGTTATGATTGTTTTAACTCTTATCAACACCGAATTTTATTCCGCAGGTTAAATAAACCGCTACCAGATTTCCATGTACGCTACATTTTCGAAACGGATCTAAAATGGGCATTGAAGTTTTCCGTAAAAAATACAGACTTTCCAATGGCGGTTATTATCAATTTTTTTATTTAAAACCAAAAATACTGTAGTGAGCAGAAAATCGGTCGCATTAAGCCGCATCCCCATTATATATATGCCGGACGGTGAAGCCGCATAAGTGTTGCGCGAATCAAAAGAAGTCGACCGCCGCGTGTAGTGGGAATGTCTTATTGACGGACGGCAAATTTACGCGAATATGGAAATGTTGCGCGGTTTTATCACCAATCCGATTGGATTTGTGTAGACGTAGCCGATTGACTTGGATGAGCGGTCGTCCGATCGACATAATGGGGATGCGGCTTTAGATTTAATGTTATTTGTTTGCCTCTTTAATGGGAAAACTCAAAAAGTCACGTCTAGCTTTGTCATCCGTCACTACCTAATCCTGACTTGACAATTTGAGTGTCTATGCGACTGGTCTTTTTTTGCTCGCATGGTATTTCGATTATTGAACTTCTTCCACCCTCTATTCTCTCCCAATAGATTTATATTTTACATTCTGATGAAGAGGTTGGTATTGATATCCAACCACACCATATATGGGAATATCATGTTAACACAATATCGTTTTCATTAAAAGAAACTTATACAACAGATGATACGCGGCAATTATCAAGGAAACAACGACATTGTACATTCCCGACAGAAGTTAAATTGAAAATTGATCATATTTACACTTATACAGCATGTACGAAACAATGTCGCATGGATAATGCAATGAAATATTGTCAATGTGTACCGTATTTTTACGATATTAGCAACACTAACTATTATAAACATTGTAAAATCAATCAATTGAAATGTATAGCTGATAAATTGGAGGAAATTGAAAATATCGATCACTGTAATTGTCAATTAGGTTGTTTCAATACTGTGTACGAAGTTGAAAAGTTAAGCGAAAGGTTGGTATACTGTACAGTCCGAAAAAGTGTAACTCAACTGACGGGATTTGAACCCGCAACGCCTACTTTCCGGGCAAGTTGAGTCAAGCGTCCACGGATTGTAATAATACACGAATATTTATTAATTGCATTATTGTTACACGATACAGTGGGCTCACTTCATCTGTGGAAAACCAATTCGTCTCCTGGCCTATGATACGTTACAAACGTGAAGTCTTATTCGGTTGGGTGGATTTGTTGGTATCATTCGGTGGTATTGCCGGTTTATTCTTAGGTTTCAGTCTATTATCAGGTGTTGAAATTATTTATTATTTTACAATACGTTCTATATGTATGATAATACGTGAACGTAATGAATTGGAAACAATACGTAATGAATCAAAGAAGAAACCATTAATTGATTACGATTTAAGTTTAATACCGTATTGTATACGTAAACCATATCCCGGGGGTGGAATTAATGAAATTATCAAAAGTTATTATCGTAGTGGAAATCGGAAAATTCTTATCAATAGACATGTAAGTCTACAGCGTCATCTAGTGAGAATAGTTTGAATTTAACAATTATTTTAATTTTAGAGGGTTGCACCGATGCGGAAGGGTGGCCGATGGAAAACTACAGATACAGTACTACCACCATTCGGTATCGAATTTATTAATTAATTAATCATCATTATATCTCAATTTAATTATATAATAAGCACTAATAATACAATTATTTACAAATCAGTTGGTTGTATACAAAATATTTTGTAAAAAGGACACCAAAAGAAATACAATAAAAGCACAAAATAAATGATTGGAAATAATAATCTAGAAAGCGCTTATTATTCTCTTTTAATTGTTATTTCTTTCTAATATCCAGTTTATCCCGATTTTTGGACGGGATAACACCATTTCAAAAACAAACGTCAATCCCAATTAATTTCTTGTTTAATTCTTATCACTTATCAGTGGCATTTGGATTTGTATAACTGAAACCTTGGAATTGTGTTTGATCCATTGATTGTAGAATATTTGTTTCAGTTGGTGTTAATTTCGCTTTCTCTACAGTAAATGTTCGATCGAAATATTGAGTATCCAGGGGATGTTGCTGTAAAGAATTAACAAAATTAGTTTTGCCTAGAGGGTGGTTTATCTTCCCTTCCTTAAACTCTAGCTAAGTCGCGATCGAGTTTAAGGGCGGTGGAAGATGAACCGGTCCTAAGCGGTGACATTTTACCAAATTCGGTTTAAATGGTGCTTCTAATTGTCGCGCCTCCAATTTGTCCCAATCGATCTGTCGGAAGAACGGTTGATCTTGGATATCGCCAGCTGGACAAAAACGATTACCCAAACGTTTATTGGCATCTTTCTCTAATAGTAGAAGTAAAATGGCACTAGCTTCAGCAGTTAAAAATCTTGGAATGACTGGTTTCTCATTGCATATCGACCAAAACAATTCATCTTCATCACAGCCACTGAACGGTGATTGTCCTAACAACATTTCGTATAATAAAACACCAAATGACCACCAATCCACACATTGATTATAATGTTGGCCCTTTATTATCTAGAATTTTAACAAAAATTGTAATAAACAAAGTTGGATTGGTGGTTTAATTGGTGTCCAAACCTCTGGTGCCATGTAGTCCGGTGTACCGCAAAACGTATCCGCCATTCTATCCAGAAATATTTGTAATTTACACATACCGAAATCGGCGATACGGACATGTCCATCAAAATCCAGTAAAATATTGTCTAATTTCAAATCCCTATAATAAAAGAATAGAAAAAATAAACAAAATTAGCCCAATGAACTGTGATGAACTTCCTGGAAAAAAGCCGCTTTTGAAAACCACGACAAACAAAGAAATAACTCGGTTTTATTTTGTTTATTTCATAAAATTTCTGGAATTATCTGTGTTCCAGAAAGTAAAAATAGTTTATTTGTGAGAAATTTCTATGGAAAAAAGTTGAATTGGAGGCGCCGGGCATCGATCCCGGTACCTCTCGCATGCTAAGCGAGCGCTCTACCATCTGAGCTACGCCCCCTATACAAATATTACTGCTACAAAATGGAAATAGCATAAAATCAATTATTTCTGTTGTGTATAGTCGGTTCGGTAATTTAAAAGATTGACTTTTTACTCAAAGCGCAAAATTTACCGTTTTCGATCAGAATTTCTGGTATTTTTCGCTTATTTTGATAGATTTGGCCTTAAATTTACTGTTTTTGTGCAAAATATTTGAAAAGTCTAGCTTGCTTTGATGAAATTATTTCAAAATGATTCATATTTGCAGGGTCGTCAAAAGCGAGACTAGACTCCGGTAAAATTCTTTCACGGGTCCCGCTACAATTCTTCAACAGGCCCTGAAAGATGATGTTTCATTGTAATTACAACGTTTTTGGGGGTCATCCGGTGCCCAGTACACCCCGGGGCCCGGTAATTGGTACCTCCTTCTTGGCGGACTTGCATGTCTGAGCAGAACATTTGCAGATTTTCGCTTATTTTGCTTAAATTTGAGAAAAATTCATCGTTTTGGTCAAGATTTTTGCCATTTTTCGTCTTTTTTGATGTAATTAGTGCGAAATTTACAGTGTTTGGACAAAAATTAGTGCAAAGTTTGCCGTTTTTGAGCAGAATCTTTTGACGAAATGTTTGGTCGTTGAAAAGCATGGATTTCCTCAACAAACAAGAAAGAACTATTTTGAAAAGCGCTTACATTTGTGAAATTTGAAAGCACTGGAGGCCGCACCCTCTGTTGACGCCACTGCTTTTTACTCACCTGTAAACGATGCCTTTGTTGTGGAGGAATTTCAGTCCGGAGACGATTTCGGCGCCGTAGAATTTGGCACGATATTCCGGGAATCTTCCAGATTGTTGTATATGAAACATTAGATCACCACCATTTAGATACTCCATAACAAAAAATAAATGTGACTGTAAATATGAATCAAGAATTTACGTATTTATTTACAAAAAACATAAAAATCAACCAACAACATGGTGTTTACCTCAGTTTGAAACGTACACAATAAATGACATAAATATGGATGTTTTGTACCTAATGCTAGTACTTTACGTTCAATTAACGTACATTCAACATCATCATCTTCTAAGACAACATCTTTCTTCAAACATTTCACAGCATAATAATATTCAGTATTTTTCAATTCAGCTAATAATACTTTACCAAAACTACCTTTACCTAATACTTTCAAAAAATTGAAATCATCAATTGTATATTTACGAAAACGTGGTATTGTTGTAGCTGGTGGTGTTATACGACCACTTTTTTGGAAACTAGCAAATGTGCTACTATTGCAGAATTCTTCATCAATTGTAAATGCCGGATTTTGTTGGATTGCCGTTGTTGGATTTAGGGAATTCGTAGCGTCTCTAGTTTCAGACGAGCCTAATTGTGGCAAAAACAAAAACAAAAAAATTAGAGCAAATTTACAAAAAGAAGATTGACATGAAAAACTAGGTTAATTATTGCAGTACTGACAAAACTGGGGCAGTATTTTCTGTTCACCTTGCATCCAAAAACTTGTAGTCTCGCTTTGAGATGAAATTTAGCGAACAGGTGGTGTTAGCAAGTAGTTTAGTACTTTTTTTTAATTGATCCGATTGTAGGTACTGTTGCCAGACGTTAATTTGCGGAAGTTATTTCAGTTCCACCTTTGCCATTTTCCATCAGGATCCGTCTATAATTATTGCATTTATTGTTGAAATTTTTCAACAATCTTTTAGTTATAAATAGACTGTTTTTGGCATTTATTTTACGGATTTCTTCTAAACAAATTAGCCAAAGAAAAACAATCAGACATTGTTATTAGGAACTTCGTAATAATTTTGGCACTAAACGGCAATAATTATTTTTAGAATTTTTTGGGAAATGTCACCATACCATCTTAACAAAAATAAAACGACAATAATTGTTGTTGATAGAATTTTGAAGAATTTTTGCACAAAACGACAGGTCAGTTTTAGAAATTAATAATTTTACAAAAAAAATCATCATCCTGTATTCTGGTTTTGGGGGGATTTATCCGTTTTGTAGATAATTTGAACAGATGCCGATATTATTAGAAGAACAAACCAGATGTTGAGTTTTCCTGTATTTTTCTTTATTAAATTTTGCATAAATTACAAAAATAGACATAAGTAGATTGAAAGAAAATAAATCTCCTATTGATTAGTTAATGCTCTTGAATGCTACATCAAAATTGAAGCATTGTCAAAATTTATTTATTGTTTATTTTTAGATGTTTAACTATTTTTCGTAGGTGTCATACGGTATTAGTGACGTCTGTACGTTACTTTCAACAAAAAAAAAATAACAACAAATTTCGTCTGCCAAGCAAGGTTACGATAAAGGCTAAGGTTTCTATTAATCATCTAATAAAAAATAATTGATATTAATTAAGGAAGTCTTCATCTTCATCGTTAAAATGCAATTCTGAGCAAGTCTCGATCTTGATCACTGTCTTTGAAAATGGCAACTTTATCGTGTAATTTTTTGTTATAACGTGAAATTTTCCGCCTCGAATTCGAGAACAAACCAAACAGGGTCGTGCTTAATATTAAGCGTGGTTTAAGTATAGAAGAGACAACTGATGAACCGTTAGTTCACAAAGTTATTACCAAAAGGAAAACAATCTGCTTGTCCTTCCACGACTTCTGCAGATATTGTGTTATTGTGATTCTAACTTATGAAATTAGAATCTAAAGCTCGGTTTAAATTTGGTTCCTTATTCTCGACTTAGAGGCTAACCTTGCACATAAGATTCATTTTATTCGACCACGCATCTTTATTAAAATGAAGTTCATGCATAAGCAGCATATAGCGTTGATTTGCGGCAAGACTGACGTTAAGTCGTGATTAAGTTAGGGAAGCTGAACCGGCCCTAAATGGTCCAGTTGCATTTGATTTACCATACTTTCTATTTGAGAAACAAATACGCAATTACGTTCGAAAGTTGATAAAGAGGGAGATGAAGAGTCGTCGGTAGTCGGTAGCAAAGAACAACTGATTCGTAGAAAAGTCGCAATTTTTAGAAATGGTACACTTCATACAATTATCGATGAAAAATAGAGATTTTACGAGAAATTTTTCACACTATTATTTCAAATAAACAACATAAAAATGGACTTCCTGTTATTAACTTTACCGATCACTAACGAATATTTAGGATCATTGAAATATAAATTACCGATTTTAGTACACACATTAAGCGGGAAATTGATTATCAAATTTTCCCATTTTATGGGTAATTTTTTATGTTTTTTTTTTGAAAAATTACTCAAAAATCGTTGAGACGTAAACAATTGAATTCATTCCAATTTTTATGAGTCACCTGTACAAGTACAGTACGAACAAAAAGTGAATAATCAGTGTCACCACAATATTTAACAAAATTTTCTGCGGTATTTACCGTTTTCTCGTATTGAAAGCAAAAAAAATCCTTACCTTTACGGACTAATTCGATAGCTTCAACTATAAGTTTTTGGTTGATTCCACATAAATTTGCTGTCAATTTCTCGCATTTCTTGTGACAATTTACATCGCATTCTAATCAAAATAATAACAACAATAAGAGTAATATAGCAATAATAAAAGATAAAAATGCCGGTTCAATATTCGAAATCTGCCCCCAAAAGCATGCAGTTAAAATCAAGCACACAATCAAGAGAATAAAGGTTAAACTTTGTTTTTGTGTCATAAATGATTCTAACCCTTATTCCTGCTGCGTCGGACACCTGAATCAAAGCCAGAATCATTAGAGGACGTACTTGCACCAATTTTATTCCCATCGACAGCCTTAGCATCATATTCATCTTCTGTTGATGATGATGACGATGTTGATTCATCTTCATCACTACTTTCATCTTCACTGCTCTCTTCTGGTTTCGGTTCTGGTAGAACTTGTGGATGTCTTGGTCTTGGATAATGTCGTTTACGGATGGTTTTCGGTTTTGCATAGATTTCCACCGGACATACATCCAATTGTTCTGGTTTTTTAAACGGATGCATAAATTGTGAAATACGATTTGATTGTAATGGAACGAATACGTCTTTTTGTGGTTCTGGTTCCGGTTCCGGTTCAGGTGGTGGTGGTGGTGGTGGTGTTGGTGGATTAAAAACTTCCAAATCCGGATCATCTTTGTTCGCTTTATTAACTAATGAACGTTTTGATGGTAACGGTTTTGGGGATAGTGGTTGTGTTTCTGGTTCGTTTGGTTTCAATTCTAATTTTGATAATGGTTTTAATGGTTTAGTTGGTGCTCTATAGACGCTTTCCCGGGTTCCTATTTCTTCCCAAAAATTCACTTCTGCTCCATCATTATTGTTGATATGATTATTGTTATCGTTAGTTTCTTCAGCAATTTTTGCCATACGTTTATCAACAACTTGTTTGATTTGTTTCAAATCTTGTATTGTCATAATTTTGGGACTTCCTGATGATAGTTTTTCATCACTTTTTGATTTTTTGATCAAGGATTTCTCTTCAGTCTTTTGTGTTTCAAATTTTTCACAACTTGTACTTTTTTTGATTTCACTGTTAAATTGTTTACTTTTAGTTTCTTTAATTTCTCCATGTTGGACTTCACTGATTTTTTTGTCTACAATTTTGTCATTTATTTGAGTGTCCGTTTCACTCTTCACTTTTTTATTTTCAATTTCAATCGGTTTTACATTTTCAGTTTTTTTAATCGTTTTGTTTTCTATTTGGCTGGCATCTGTATTCTTTGTTTCAGTTATGCTTTTTGATTGGTTTTCAACCTGAAGTTGGTCATCTCTACCGTTTTCAGGCTCGTTATTTTTCTTAATGGGATCACTGTTTTTCCGTTGTTCTAATTTTGCGGTTTTTTCAGCAATCACTTTCTTAGCCTCTTCGATTTTCTTGGCGATTTCTTTTGATTTTTCCACATTTTCCTCCATCTTCTTATCATTTTCTGTAGGACTCTCTATAATACATCAATGATAGTTTTAACCCTTTTAATCTACTTTAGGTTGTAATAAGGAAAACAAAGCACAAAGATTCGTTTTTCCAGACTACTGGAAATGGGAAAAGTTGAAAAAAATGGTAATAGGAGCTCGGTGTTTTTTAGACGATTCGTGAAAAATTAAGTAAAAGGTAAATGCAGTTTATAGCGAATCAAGTTTGACTCGACCAACTTAACTCATAATTCAAAATTTTGGCACCATTGACCTCTATTCGCCACACTTGTATTTATTGTTTCAAAGTCAAGTTGGTTAAGTTGTATTTGATTTACTATAAGAAAATTTTAATGCCAGAGACTTCTATACCTGCTGTTATAGCTTTTTCTTCCTGTTTCTGTTCTTCTGGTTCCTCGATTCTCTCAATTTTCTTGTCCGTTACTGCCATCTCTGCTTCTTTCTGTTGTTTGGGCTCTTCGATTTCCTCAACAATCACATTGAATTTGAAACGATTCTTCTTTTGTGGTTTGGGTGATTCTTCAATTTCCACATCGTCAATTATCGCTTTCAAATTAACAATAGGTTTATCTTCAACAGTTTGATCAATATTAACAGTTGCCGTTATTATCGGTTTTGGTTTCCTATCGATTCTTTCAATTTCAACTTGTGATATATCTTTGACTAGATCTTTGGATAATTTACGTAATTTCTTCTTTGTTGACCGTCTTTGCAATGTTGTCTTATTATTATTATTATTATTATTATTACTAGTAAGTTTTTTCTTTTTCCTAACACTACTACGAGAATCATAATCACTACTACTTTTATCATCTTCAGCAACTACGTTATCTTCTAACTGAACAGAACTACGTTTCAATTCTTTTAAAATACCTTCTGTTGAGACTTGTCGACTTTGTCGACGTTGTATTTCAATTGGTTGTCCAGGATTTAATTCTTCATCAATCTGATTGATTGTGATTGCCTGGCAAATATCGTGAAAACTTGGTGTTTTCCCCAAAGCATTCATCTGTGGCTCTGGTTCTTGTTGTTGTTGTTGTTCATCTTTTATCAAGAATTTCTCTTTCAACAACTCCCCAGCTGTTTTCCTTTCTTTAGGTTTGATGCTAATATCGTACAGTTCATTTACATCGAAATTATCACGCCATTTTCTATTATAATTATTATTATTATTATTATTATTATTATCAGTTTGTGATAATTTATTCGGTAGCATATCTTTATGTATAGTTTGTATACGTATTGTTTGACGATCTCGCCTGATTGTTTTGTTAGGTTTGGCTTCTTTCTCTTCAGAATTACGCGGACTTTCATTCGGTGTTGTTATCTTATCATTTGCATCTTTCTGTTGTTGTTGTTGTTGCTGTTGTTGTTGTTGTTGTCGATTCTGTCGATCATATTTCCGATATTTATTCACCGACACATCAATATCAGCTGTATTTATCTTAATTGGTCGTGCTATTGGATTACTATTATTGATAACACTTTTCAATAGAAGTTTCGGTGAATTGACACGTCGCAATTGATGATGATTTTCGGTAATTGTAGCTAAATGTGGTTTATACGTGCGAAATGGGCGATTTTTCAATAAAATCGGTGGTGGTCGTGAGAAATTCGTCGACAATAATGAGGAATGATTTGAATATGGGCCAGGCAGATAAACACCACTATTACTACTAGCTAATAATGGACTTGTATAAATCCCTAATTCAGAATAGTAAGGCATTATTACTAAATTAATTTAATTAATTATTTTTAAATTGACCAATTAACAATGTTACACGTGATTGATTCGTATTGTTGTTTGTTGATTTAATTTTGTCAAATTACCGCCCCTTTGATTCGATTATGCCAAGCAATATTGTTACAGCCAAGATATTCGTTTCGTGTTCGTTGGTATTTTATTTCAATTAAAAATTACGGAATTTTCTTGTTAATTTGAAAATTTGAACAAAACAAACTAGAAACTCCCGCACTAATCAACACTAAATATTAAACTGGCTGATTTTAAAGTTGTATGATGCCAAAACAATCCTATTTTTATCATTTGACGTTGGTTTAGCTGTAAAGCAAAAAAAAATATATGGATATCTCACACTAGACACCTGTATACGTCGAAAATTCTCTAATTAATCATGAAAATAATTTAGAATTACATCAATAACGATCAGCATCATCACCGAAACTCCAACATTTTTATTTATTTATTTTATTAAATAACAAAATTACAAATGATTAATTGTTAACGTAACAAACATGTGTTTATAAGTGTGTATCGTTAAAAAAAAATGATTAAACACTTATAATTTTTTTCGATTTTAGTTGTACGTTTGAATAGGCGCCAAATTATGGTCAATTTCTTTTTCAGCAATAAAAACACCTGAAATAAACCTTTCAAAGTCGATACATGATCGAATTTTGAAATGGTCGATTTGCTGAAATCTGGCGAGAATCGATAGAAGCCTAAAAATGCTGATTTCAAAACAAATTTTGCAATTTAAACATCTTCATTGAGTTCAATACGTAATTTAAAGAGGCAGTTTAACATGTGCAACTTTCGCTATAAATAGCACTTTATAATTCTCAAATTATCAACTATAGATGTTTGTAGTGGTTTTGTATAAAAATTGATGATTATTATTGGAAGTGGTAGTAATAATAGTGAAGGTTTGGCAAAATTCCTTCCTTAATTCCCCTTATATCACCGCCTGTCTAAAAAAAATTGATCTCCCCAACAGGTGATTTATAAAATCAACGTAAACTGTTACGTTTAATCCATTCTAAAATTAGAAAATTCGCTCCTTTTAAAAACCACATGACAAATGATCCGGAACACGTGTTTTAATTCAGGCGAAGATAATCTGAGATACTCAAAGTCAGGGGCTCTAAACGTAAACAAACTTTGAAGCTCCACTGTATTTTTGACAAATTTATTGAAGATTCTAGAAGCGGATTGGTTTTGGTGGATGCGCCAGGTTAGCTCTTCCATCATTTCTTGTCTCCAGTTCAAAGTTTCGCTAATAAAATATCGAAAGTGATAGTAAATATTTTGGTGTTTTCGACCAAAAAATATCCAACAAAACCCACACGGTTTTTCTATAATTTCTATCAGTTTTTTTTTACGATTTTCTATTTTTCCTTAAGGTCAACTATAATTTTAGCACCTGTCTACAACGAATGAAATATGATTGTCTTTAAAATACAAATATTGGATTCTTTAGGCTCATAAAAGTGTCACAATAATTTGAAAAATCAATTAAATCTTAATTTAAAGAAGACATAAGTTTGATAGATTAACAAATTCCATACATTTGTCTACTATTTTGAAGGAATACACCTTAAATAAACAGGTAAGAAATTTGTTGGAATGCCAAATACAATTTATGCGCCAGAATATTTCAAACAAAACAGTCATCATAATATAATCTCCACACAATGTCGCACAAATCAAGGAAAACATTTTTGCAAAATATCATCATTCACTATTTATAATTTTGCAATAAAATACAATTAGACCCGGAAGACAGACCACCAATTATACAAATTGCGAGGCGAAATTCAAATTTCCCGGCATTTTGTAACTTTAGCCACAACAAATAAATTGAACGACTACACTGCCATCAGTTAAAAAAGCAGAATTCTAGAATGTTACTTGGGTATACAACTAACAATACAGAATTGAACCGGCATTTTTGAATATGTTTCTAAATTAAAAAGTAGCTTACCTTCACATTTTAGGCCTTGTTTGAAGATTCCATACAATAACGAGCCACAATGGTCACAAAATGTCGGTGACATGAATGTATGTACTTTAAATCGGTGTGGTAGATCTATTTTGAATCTTTCTCTCAAATACTGTTACCAAAAAATAAAAGAGATTAACACGAAAGATTAGAAACAGAATATGGACTTACAATTGTACTTTCAGAGTCACGTCCAGATCCTGGACATTTTCCTAACAGTTTATCGTGGCATTTTTTATGTACTGCAGTTTGGCAAGCTGAAATCAATCAAATATAAACATTTCAATTAACAGTTTGTTTTATCTGAATTAAACAAATTACATTGGCATTGGTAGCCTTGTTTACCAAAACCCCATAGGAAGTCTTTACAGAAAGCGCAAAATGTCGGTTGTCGGAAGAATTTCGCTAAAAACTTATGACCTTTGACTAGATGAACTCTGCAAAATTAACAAAATTACAATTTCTGTGGAAATACTAAAAATAAATAATTTCCAACAAATTATCATCATCATTAAGTATATCATGTGTTAGTTTTGGCTATGGATTTGTTTTGATAATAAACACTTAAACCATTACCGCAACACTTAATTTTTATGTAATTTAATATTATTATTATTATTATTTATATTTTTATATAAAAAAATGGTAGATATTAACTTACTTTTGGTGTTTAATAGCACCACGTCGACGTGTTATCAATCGTCCTCTAAGCCTTAGGAAATCATCACTATTACCATCATTATCCGAATCAAATGATGTGGAATTTGTTGTCAATAAAGATGTTGTGGAATTTGTTGTCATACAACCACTGCCACTAATTAATGTTGATATTGTTGTATTTGATGATGATGATGATGATGATCCATCATGATTACGATGTACCATACCGGAATGTCTGGGTAATCGTGATTTACCCTAAAAAAGAAAAAAAAATAAACATTAAGAGAGTAAAATTTATAGAAAAAAATGACGATAACATCAAATAAAACCTTATCTAAAAATCTTTTAAATTACCTATTTAACAATGCTAATTATAAATAGAACGTGGATTAACAAGATAATTCCGGTATTGTTATTTATTTTGTGATAGAATCGGTAAATAGATGATAATTAATAAGGGAAGAGCACCAAGGCGGAGGGAGTTTCAGTAAAACTCTGCTGATAATTCCTGCAATATTCATGTCTAGTGCGAACACACAATCTGATGCTAAATAGACTCCTCTGTGGTGTTGATGGAAACATGTTCGCCCGGAAAGCAGAAGTGCCGGGTTCGAGTCCCAGCGGTAGGAAGTAGAACAAGATATTGGAGTAAAAACAAATAATGACAGAAAAGCACAGGAAAGACAGGGAAAACAAATAAAGAATAACAAAAAGAAAGAAGAGTAAACAGAAAATAGGAAAAAGAGGATGCATTAGAAAAAATGGAAGAAAACAAAGAACAAAAAAACGAATGATAAAGAATATAAGCAAAACAAAATGAAGGAGAAAAAGAAACAAGGTGCGATAGAAGCAAATAAACGGGAAACAGGGGAATAACGAAACAAGATCCAAGCATAGGATGAACTGCTTCCTATTGCTTCACATATAAAGACAATGACACAAGACTCATTTTTACAATAGTAAAAGTAATGGAGATGCAGATGAAGATGTAGTTGAGGCATGCAAAACATTCTCAAACTATTCGCGCTTCTTTCATTTCTAAAAAAGCAATCATCATAAAAATAAACATGGTGAAATCAATTAACATCAACATAAACATTTTTGGCTTTTATTGCCCACTTCTTATCGGTATATTTTTGGATTAACTTTCGGAACAGAAAAAGGAAAAATGTCGATGACTGATTATGTACGTTTCCTTCAATAATTTTTCGTATATAAAAGCAAGAGAGAATAAAAACTTGCAAATTGAAAATAGAGTTATGTTTACATACCAGTAATTTAACCATTTGTTGTATATTTGTTTTCGTTTCTACACTACGATTTAACAGACGGTTTCAATTTTAATCGATGTTGAATTGAAAAGAAAACAAAACAAACATTGAGCGTTGCATGGAAAATTTTCAAATAAATCAATGATGTATAGGAGAGAACCTGATCCAAATTAACAATAATCTGGTTAGTTTTGTTGTATAAGGCTTCAAATTCACACCGTCTCCTCTTTTTCGACATATTCGCCTAATAAACAAGAGTATGCGGTATATTTGTGAAAATATCAGAAAATTGTGATTCTTATGCATCATGCAATCATCACCGCTACAAATTTATTATTATTTTTGAGAAATCTAGAAATAAACACACACGATACATAACAACACCAACACACGGCAAATATTGTTGATAATTTAATCATCTATTTGTTTTCGATGTATATTTTCATAACCGAAAAAGTACCGAAATCTCCTGGCCTAGTTATAATCGAAATGTGTTGCAGATTTTTCGAAAATTTAATTAAAAATATCACATTCATTCAATATAATATCGGTGAATTCATTCAACTTTTCCCAATTCTTTAGAATCTGGCAAATTTCCCAGAAGATTGCCTCTCGCCTTATTATAACGGAATTTTTCCAAAAAGAAAAATCGTTACTTATACACCTAGAACCAACTGGTCTTTTTATAACGCAAAGTTTATTGTTATTTCAACGATTTCAAATCTAAACATGACACAGAAATATTTATCACACCCGGTTTTATACCAGTTTTCTGGTGTGAAATCGACCAAAATTATTGTTAAGAAAACATTATAAATCCACCCAAAACACCTACTTCTGTATTTGCGGATGTACGTGGTGTACGTTCATGTTTCCGTTGTCCATTGCTGCTATTATGCCGTCTTTTATAGTGGGAACCCCCGGTAAACATCATCTTGTTAAAATCTCTTCTTCTGTTGTTGTTATTATTATTATTGTTGGAATTATTGAATAAATAACCATTTGTTTAATAAAACGAATATCACATATACGATTTATGATTGATTTAGAAAATGGTTGTAAAACATTTTTTGGTTACTTTTTGGTAGTTTTATGTCGATTTTATT
>JAZBGY010000495.1:0-57332 GCA_037414755.1 Lydus trimaculatus | reverse complement strand
GGAAAACAAACAGGTGGCCTTTAGCTTATTTCCACAATCTACTGGATGTTGGTGGGATTGCTGCCTATGTAATCTGGCAGAAGTTGAAACCAGGTACAAATATGAGCCGGAAAGTTTTTTTGAGGACAATTGTTAAGAGTTTAGTCACAACTCAAATTAGAAGAAGTCTAAAAGGTATACGAATGGCACAACAAAAGGAAATGGTGCAATGATTCCGGGAAGAAACTGAAGTCAGTGCAGATCCAAAACCCCCACGAAAAAAAAGAAGGTGCAATTTATGCCCATCTAAAATTTCCAGAAAATCTAAGCAGATTTGTGCAAAGTGTCAGCTGCCAATATGTTTAGAGCATTCAAAAAAAACAATAATATGTAAAAAATGTACATAGTGAGTTTATAAATCAGTTTTAATAGATATGTTCTAGCAAAAAAGTTATTATTTTTTTTTCAACCATTTTTCATATACGGGTCCGTTAGACCCTTCCGATCTTTTACGTTGCTTTTTTTTGTGGTCGTTTGAGGGTTAAAAATGGTATGGTACACTCCCTCTACCCGATATTTGGAGTCCATGTATAGGTCCGTAGGAGAGACGCTTGTCATCACTATTTTTTGACTTACTTTAAGCACATATTGTCCACATAAATCAACTTGCACACAACATTTTCTGCGAAGCAATCTCCTTCAATTTGGTTGGAGTATGTGCTTTAGAAATCTGCATTTCAGCAATATCATTCTTTGGGATTGTTCAAGCAATGTACAACATTTTCTGCTCTTCCAACCACCGTTGGGTAATTATGCACAAGTTTTAAAAACCAGACGACGTATTGGTTAAACTAGACTTCAAAGATTACACCAGAAGAGAAACAAATGAAATGTTCTACTGACTACTTGAGAATTTATTAGGACTATTACAACATAATTTGTGAGGGTGGTCCAAAAATTTCAACCGCCTAGGGGTCTTCACAAAATTCAACAGAACACAAGACTGATTCGAATAGAGAAAATTTAAGGAAACCAATGAACCACTGTTCGGTCTCAGCCACAATTACAGGAAGTGTAAGCAAAGTCTTAAGGCTACACTTGGGCATGGAGTTTCAAGTTATTTAAGCGTTATCAGGTTAATGACAACCAGTAAGACAGACACTCTTTCACTACTACCTTTCTTTGTTGTGTTCAGGTGTAAGTATTACCTTTACAAAATGAACAGATCAAAACATTAGATACAATTGTTCAAACAGTAAGACATTTTAAAACTTTTGCGGGTTGTTGGATCCAGGGGGAAAATACACTGCTACCTCCAGCTGTTGTTGACCATCGATAACAGGTGAAATTTTAGCGAAAAGTGAATAATCTTTCAACATTTCAGATTTTTATTTGATAACCATAATAATTAAAATATAAAATAATTTATTTTAAATTTGATAGAGGATTTTTACCAACAGGTCTAATAATCAACTCCTGTACTTGCACATGTGGTGGAGTTGATAACACGTACAAAACAGCATTTGCAATATCTATAGCTTCTAAACCGGTCATATTCTCCATAATTTTTGCTACATTCTCATCGAATTTATACTGGTTTGTTTGAAGAATCTCAGTTTTAGTCCATCCAGGACTGATACTCTAAAATTTTATTTATGATTAGATTATTATTGAAAGAAAATTGAAACAACAATAAAATTACCGAAATTTTAATTTTTGATCCAATACGAATCAATTCTTGTCTTAATGTCTCAGTTAATGCAGTTACTGCATGTTTTGAAGCTGGATAAACATTGATATCCGAATATTGAGGAACTCTATGTCCTGATAGACTGTTAATATGAACAATATGACCATCAATGTTGTTTTTTTGCATTATTTTAACAGCTTCACGTGTTGCAATACATAAACCTAAGACATTCGTATCAAAGACTTTTCGCCATTTTTCTGTATCACCATCAATTAATGTAGTTTGTTGACCAATACCTGCATTATTAATTAAAATATTGACAGGACCAATGTTATCATTAACCCATTTAAAAGCATTCAAAATGTCATTTTCATTAGTTATATCGGTTTTATAACCGTAAAGTTTTCCAGGTTTTCCTGATAATTTTTTTGATAGTTCTTCAACACGTTCTGAACGTCGAGCTAATCCAACAACCTTTACAAATTAGTTATTAATTGATATCATAATAGGTGGAAATTTGGTTATATATACCTGAAGACCTTCTTCTACAAGTTTTTGAGCAATTGCAGCACCAATTCCAGCACTAGCACCAGTAACTATTGCTACTTTATTCCTCCAACGGTCCATAATCGTTTCTGTCTACTTATCAGTGATATAGTTTATTATCAGAATGATATTCCATATTCAAAAGGTCATTTAGTTTATATCATTTTTTCTCTCAACTGTACAACAATAATTCGTGTACTTTGCTCGTCAGATTAACTATCAATTATTACAGTAGATGTTCCGTATACGATAACCAGTGCACATCATAGTATGTAGTAAGATTAGCGTTATTGCTCTGTTCCTATTCAACCAACTGCATTGTCAATTCAGTTAGAGTTAGCACTGCAGTAGTGACTACAATTCTAAAAATTCTACAAATTATTTAAACGTACGAATGGAAGTCAAAAATCCTAACCCAATAGACCGCCTAGTTTTGTGACTCCACTAAGTTACTGATTACTATTTACTACCCCTATTTACAAAAAAATGCTTTATATATTCATTGAGAAATATGCCTATTTGTAAAGATGGTGGGTTCCGCTTGCTTGTATTTTAATACGGTGTAGTGAAGTCAGCGCATGGTATAGGTAGAGGTTCACAAACTTATTTGAAATACCGCCCCTTATTGGAAGAAATAGCAATACGCTCGGTCGTCCAAGAATTCCACCGGCAACAACACATAAATAGGCTTTACACTGACGCTCTTAACCGCATGATTTAGGACGTTCACAATCAATCGCCCGCCCAAGAGTGTCTGTGTGAAGGCACTGTTGGAGCGTGCGATATTTTGGACACACCAGTATTGGACGTTCTAACAACAGTAGCATTTACACGTACGCTCTTAACCGCGCGCCTCAGAAACGTGCAAAAATAGACACGCTGTGCCGTGTAAAGCGTAGTCAACGCGCGCTATTCCACACTACTATATAGCAAAAACGCTTATTCCGCGGTTAAAATTTTACGTTTAAATGAGAAATAGCTTTTTCTGTGTGCATGATTGGCGTGGTATGCAGAATTTTTGAACTATTTGAAATTTTTTTACACGATCTCTTTATTTTTTATCTTTGTGTGGTTACGCACAGAAATGGAGGAAAGTCTTGAATTATCTTTAGCCATTTAATGGATTAAATACAGAAATCAAAGAAAACAAAGATGAAATATTTGGGTTAAAAGATCAAATCTCGCAGTAATATTCAAAACTTTTTTCTAAATTCTACGCGCGACGCCAGTCACTCGCGAAAACAGACAGTTTTTGACTATACACGTACAAACTAGCACACGCGGGACAGAACGTCAGTGCTAAGAGTGTGAAATGGCGCGTTGACAACACTTTACACGATACATTGCGGCGTGCAGGATTGTGTGTGCTTTGGCCTGGCTGATTGGCGTGTTCAGTTGCACGCATTACTCAGGCGCGGGCGGTAAAGCCGGCTATTTTTTCCCATGATCGTGGTTAATTCAGCAGACAGACACCGAACTACTATCGCCGCCAAAAAACTGGAAACACCAATCTTTTCTTATTGTAAGCAATTATTGAACCAGAGGCGTTGGGGTTTTGTAACAATAATTATTTCAGTCAATTAAGCTTAGAAATTTCAAAAATTAGAAACTTTAGGGTTCAAAACAGGGTTTTAGAACAGAGAAGTCGGCCACCGCCCACAAATCTAGCAAAGAAAGGTCAACATTGTTATGCTCTACAGGTGATAGTATACTGATGAGCACAAATTCAACTTACGGTCATCGAAAATTTCCCGTAAGTTGAGGAGTTCTTATCTTTTGAAGGTTTTAATCGAAAAACTATACGGCTTTTAGCCAAGGCGCCACCCGATTCTCTTAACAGCGGATTGTGGTAACACTTTTTTCTTGCAGGCGAGACACTGGTGAAGTTTTGGAAGAAAATGAACACCGAGGGGACTCTGCATTCTAATATTAACAAATTCATAGCCGCATTTTCGGGAGTTGAGGAAACCGATTTAGAAATATGAAGAAAAAATTACGAGTGACTATAAAGTAATTTGGCACTTTGGTAATATGAAGTAAAGAGTGATGATGATATTAGTGATCTCTCGGCAAAAAGGTGACACTAGAATGGACATAAAGAGAAAATTTGTGATTTTTGAAAAACATCTTTAAGGATGTGTTTCAACATTCTATAAAGTATGTAAGCCTAAATAAAATGTTATGTAGGATGTTGCAACAAAATAGGCACATTGGAAAAAGCATCAATAATACCCATACTCATATCTTTCACATAAGTTAGAACAAGATAAAGGGAAATTGGATAGAGAGGACTGTAAGAATGGCGTCACCACCTATATCTAGTCGGGTTTTAAAATCTCATTCCTCTTTAATAGATGAAACTTCTACTTGGAAAATATTTCCTGTCTTTGTCAGAGAGTGGCCTTGTATGTCTGCTTGAGAGTTTGTAGAACAGTAGCTACGAGTACTTGGCTTATTATAAGTAAAATCTACGTTGCCTTTTATTGAAAATCAACTTTATTTTAGAAAAAATGTATTTAAAACACTTCCCCTATAGGTTTTATTATCAATTCATGTACTTGAACATGCGGTGCAGTAGACAGTACATACAAAACAGCTTCAGCAACATCATCACAAGATAAAAATGCTCCTTTTTCAAAGGCTTGAGCAACATTCTTATCAAAATGTATATCATTTGTTGCAGTAATTTCAGTTTTTACAACACCTGGACTTATACTCTGGAAAAATTAATTGATTAATTCAAAAAAGTACAACTTTTAATGGAAGAATTTACTGTGACTTTAATTTTTGATCCAAGTCTAACTAAATCTAAACGTAAAGTTTCCGTTAAAGCTGTAACAGCATACTTAGAAGCCGGATAAACATTTGCACCAGAATAGTTTGGAATTTTATGTCCCACAATACTATTCATGTGAATAATATGACCATCGATATTGTGTTTTTGCATAATTTTGATAGCTTCACGTGTTGCAATACATAAACCTAGGACATTCGTATCAAAGACCTGTCGCCATTTATCTGTATCACCATCTATTAAATCGGTTTGTTGAAGAACACCAGCATTATTGATTAAAATACTGACAGGACCAATTTTTTCAGTAATCCATTTAAAGGCGTTTAAGATATCTTGTTCTTTACTTATATCAGCTTTACAGGCGTGAAGTTTTCCAGGTTTGCCTGATAGTTTTTTCGATAATTCTTCAACACGCTCTGAACGTCGAGCTAATCCAACAACCTTTAAAAAAATTATTATTAATTGAGTTAGAAGTTTCATTATAAATGTATTGAGAGATATACCTGAAGACCTTGTTCGACGAGTTTTTCGGCAATTACAGCACCAATTCCGGCACTAGCACCTGTAAGTACGACTACTTTATTGGCCCAACGATCCATCACAAATGTTTTGCTTTCATTGACAATTACAAAACTGATTTTTTCATTTTTATACCAATATTTATTTTAATAACACCACTGACATTGATGTAAATGAAAACTGATAAAACTGTATTGGTTAATTTATTTACTAAATAATTATGTTCATTGATAGGGTGAATGCACATGTGCTGCTCGACAGTTATAATGTTCCAATCAAGAATACGCAAGTGACGAGCTTTCGTGTAATCTGCTATGGAATTATTCACAATTGCCATCTACTCTAAAGCCGCGTACAGATCTAACGAACGAATGCTAACGAACGAGAACGAATGCAAACAAATGCGAATGAATGCGAACAATTGCACGAATGCAAACAAATGTAAACGAATGCGAACGAAAGCGAATGTCATGCGCAAACAGAAATAGTAGAATGTCCTTGCATTCGCTTGTGTTCCACTAGATTCTAGTTTATATTTCCCGTTCACACTATGCGAACGCGAACGAATGCGAAAGAATACGAACGAATTTTTTCTTTGTAGTACCGACAACCAGCGGATCGATGTTTTCCACGTTCGTTTGCATTCGTCCGCGTTTGTCTTGCCATCCACACTATGTTTACATTTGCATTCATTCGTTAGATCTGGACGAGGCTTAAGAGAGAATGGTATGTTTGAAAAGTCGGCACCCGATGATGGTTAAAGTTTAATCCTTTTTTAAGAAAAAGATAGGATAATCGTAAAGTCGGTTAAGCGGGGTTCTACTGTATTTACTCTGTACAGATGATTGTGTGAAACAGCGCTTATTATTGGTATTAGCGGTATAACAATGTAAACTCTATATAATAATTCAAATTTTAGTTCCTTTTGTTTTTAGATTCAGTCATAAAACTCTTCATAAAAAAAATCTAAAACAATAATCAATAAATTGTAATTATTATTATGTGCATGACAATAACGATTCACTGTGACTAAAGCTAGAAATACAATGGATATCGTCAGTGTCAGCATTACTTCAAAAAGAATTAACAATAACTGCGAACAACTGCTGCATCACTGTCAGATCACAGTTGCTGATTTATGGTCTAGGTGTTGCAGTCAACTGCGTCACACCATCAATACTTTCTCCAGTTGCCAATCTTCACCAAGTCACCGATGCGACTATTTTGTCACTTCAATTTTACCATCAATTTACATCTGGTGATGTAAAGCGTGATATATTACAAGTTGGATACAGCATTCAGCAACAAAATATGGACATAGAAAAACCATCGCTACCACCCACTCTCATTCACTGAAGTTACAGTTAGAACGAGATAAAGAGAAACTGGGTAGCCAGAAATAGGGGTTATTGATCTCACCCATCTCTTGTTGGGTTTTAAGACAACGTTTAAAGCCAGGTCCACATATGCGTGTTCGTGTATACAAATATCGAATATGCGTACACATACTTCGTGTCATGCTTACAGGGCAAACATTCGATCAGGGACGCCGCCAGAAATTTTTGCAAGGTTCAAAAAGTAGAGGTTTAAGTGGGGTACAAATCTATCAAAACTTATAAAGTTTGTTGCTTAAATAAATAGTTTTTTTGTTTATTAAATGAGGTATCAATTTTTTTAATTTTGAAAATGTAAGGGGGCAAATACCCGGTTTATATAAGTAGTTATTATTTTACATGAAACATATTACATAATTTGAAGGTTTAAGGGTTGCTTTATTGAAGGCATTGTCGTTCACGCACGCAATACGCCATTAGCGTCATCTAGGATTAACTAACTAACTAACTAACTATGAATAATTTTCTCTTATTTGTCTTAAAGCGTGTCTCCACAAGAATACATTGTGCCAGCAAATGGTGTAATCGTTGCTAGCAGCACTTGCAACACTGTTTGCGGGAAGTTGCATAGAAAAACGACAGTATGCAGTTAATCGTTAAATAAAATCAAACGTATACCCTCCCTATATTGACTAACTTGACTAATTTGTAATAAAGAGATGACGAGAAAAACAAGCAGGGGCAAAGACTTTAATGCACAGGGGGGTTGAGGATTTGTGAGCGAAACGACTAGGGTACGGGGCCATCTATAAATAAATCGTTTTTAACTACTTTTATCGTTCTAAAAACAACTCTTTACAACAAATCAATAAAAGGTAAACAAATGTTATGTTGATGCAACCCGATCAAATTTGTAGCGGCTCAAAATTTAAACCGGTTCCTACTGAATCGAACATTTGAGCCGGGTTAGCTCAACTGGACGTTAAGGTAAGTACAAACCGGCCAACAAATGTTGGCAACATGTTGATACCGGTGTTGTAAACATGTATCTCGTCAAATATCCACAGACTCGTCAATATCGGACCATGACATTAGAGAAATTTGTTGTCTGTTGCTTGTATCTGTTCTCTATTTTAAATGGAAAACATCGTTCAGTCTATACTGTGTTGTAAATAAGTGGCGTGGCTAGGGAGAGTTTCATCACATCTCTATTATATCTGGTCTAGTAGGTACGTTTATTTGTGCATGTATTTGATGGTGGAATAGCGACAAGATAATATTTTATCCTTTTTCGCCATAGCTTGTCCCATTTCTTAAAAACTGTCTTTGTCACCATATTCTTTTTTGTGTTTCTCCATAGGAAGCTATTATGATAAAAGCAGCACTAGCACCAACAGCAGCAATCGTAAGATGCCTTTTAATTTTAAAACTGAGTACCAAACAAATATGCTGACAACGTGTTGCAAACAGTTGCCAACATTTTGTTGGCCGGTTTGTGCTCACCTTTAGAGTATCAGCGTCGACCGTATTCGTAGATGAATGATTTAGCAGAAAATACCGGTCATCACCAATGAAAATCTGGGTAAGTTACTAAAGGATCACAAACATCCACTCAGCAATGAAGAACTGAAACAACTACAACAGCAACTATAAAAGGAAGAAAGGAAGGAAGGACTTTTTGACTTCTTTAATCCGTAAAAAGAATTTTCTTCCAAACAGTAACTTTTCACTTCCTCATCACCTTCTGTTTATATTTGATCTGCTTACTGTTGTGTTTATCATTTTTATGATAAATTCAATGGTTTCCAGTGGCTTTGTGTTAACTACTCGTGCACCAAGTTTAAATGAACAATCTTCTGAAGTCCAGAAATGGATTAATTGGACTTTCGTAATTAATTAATTGAAAACAAAACAAAAATTACACATAATTGTTTGTAGCCTTACCCCTAAACAAGACATTCTTGTAATATAATAGCCCCTTAGTGCATCTACTATTTGTTTTTCGAATCATCAAAAAATATTAATTTACTTTGGAAATATTTATAAAAAACTGAATTTGCAGTATGAACTTTAACCCACATTTACTCCCTTAAACTTGAGAGTGGACCCGAACAGCAAAACACGTGCCCCTTAGAATGAATTGCTATACCGGCACACCAAAAATTATCAAAATCAGGAGTTTCCATCTCGTAAGGTTTACTTGCAAGAGAACCCTGAACAGGTTGCCATCTACCCAACGTCATATGAAAGTGAATATATAACAACTTTCACGAAAATGGAAAATGTAATAATGAGCATAATAAATGGCACGGATGGGAAATAGACCGGAAACAGCACGGAGTAGAAATCTTGGGAAAATGAAAGACAACCTGGGAGTTCCATATTACAACAAGTAGTGCCATTACCTAATCAAGTCGATTATCATTATCGATCAGTGTCGGATTGGGCCGCCGGGACACCGGGCAGTTGCCCTGTGGACCGGGCCTTATGGGGCTTATAGAAGGTTTTAAAAATATGTATAAGAATTGTTTAATTAAAAATTGTAAATAATATACATATAAGAATTTACAACGATATATTTGTAAATATGTAGGAGGGGGCTTTTTATACCCGTTTGCCAGGGTTGCTCAGCTTACCCAGTCCGCCAGTGTTATCAATTTAACCATTTAACTTCGGTAATATGGATGATATAAATGTAAATCAATAAACAAGCCGATAGCAAAGAATTATAAATTTGCTAGCAACAAATAACCTGATAGTCAGTGGCGTGTCCTCGGGGGCCCCCAGATATTCTACGAGAAATAAATAGTTGAAACCTTTTGAGAAACACTTTTTAAGTATAGTAACCCTAATACTATAATGCTATATGGCACAAATAAAATGATCCCACTGTGTAAAAGTTAACTTGAATATAATAGAAAACATCTCCTGATTGTAAACCATCTGGCGGGTCTATGCCGCTCTACCGTTATTTCTTTGACCAGTTTGGGATTTGAACAAATCTATCTAAACATGAAATGCAGATGGGACAAACGTTCCTATCTAAAAATCTTATTTATTAACTCAGCCAGTTTGAAGCCGGACCTGGAATTCACAAGATCCAAATATTCGAAACATTATTTATGTAACAGGGAATGCGCTTACCTGCAGATGTCACAAAAGAGATGTTTATTTGTGGTCAACTACTGTTATACAGTAGATTCTGTTGAATTGGGCTATCAGTTTATTGGGATAGCCATTCATTATGACCAAAACAGATACCTGTTTTGGTGTCCATTCTATAAAAGTACTAATATGTACTATATACAGACCAGGCGTTTCTCATACAATTATAGGAAAAATACCAAGTACAACCCACTCTTAGGGGTTTCGTATAAGTTAGAATGGGATACACAGAAACTAAGCGAGAATGCTGATTTACTTTGATCTTTGTCTGATATAGTTGCTCGCTGATGTTTTGCTATGATTATTACAATTATTATAAAGATAGTAAAATAAGATTTTTGGCTAGATGTCGTCAATAGATGGCGTTCTTAGACCCCTAAAAGTGTGTGCTGGTGGCATGTTTCTTTTATGTTCGTATTAGAAACGCTAAGTCTCTGAAAGTGACTCCATTTGGTAACTTTGAATTTGGGCCCACTCAGTTTTTAAAGCCACGCTGCGCTACTGTTTATCCTAGTAAATGCCAATTTGGCATTATTGGTGTAGAATTATTACTGATAACTGTATAGACTAGATTTTAGAAAAAACAATGAAATCTGATCATTGTTTTATATATCAAACATTACTTGTTTATAGATCAAATCTACTTGCACATACATACATATACAATTATTTTAAATTATTGTCTGGGAAAATGATTTGTTTGAAAATTTAAATAAGTATTTATTGTTTACTGTCCAAATCGTACAAATTTTGGATGAAAAAATTGTTATCAGAGATTATTTTTTCGTCAGTTTATTTAATTTAGAGTAAAAAATATTTAAATTATTCTAGACATATTTGTTTTTTTACAAATTAGAAGTTATTCTAGGACTTCCAATCAGAATAGCTTTGATAAACACGGCTGTATAACTCTATTTAACCTTGTCAGCAGTCCTTGAAGATATTTAAACAAGGACATTCTACTACTTCTGTTTGCGCATGACATTCGCATTCGTTTGCATTCCTGGATT
Organism: Lydus trimaculatus; assembly: GCA_037414755.1. Taxonomy (NCBI): domain Eukaryota; kingdom Metazoa; phylum Arthropoda; class Insecta; order Coleoptera; family Meloidae; genus Lydus; species Lydus trimaculatus. The sequence goes on along the minus strand of JAZBGY010000495.1, from coordinate 46,295 downwards.
TGTTCATATTCTTTTGCATTCGTTCTGGTCCGTTCGCTTTCGTTCGTTAGATCTGGACGTGGCTTTAGAAACCAGAGACACTTCAAATGTTATGGTCTACCGAACGTTTTGATCGCTAAAGAATTAATTTTTGTTCATGTGACGGGGAGTTTCTTCATTGAAATAGTTTTATCTATGAATCAGGTTACAAATACCTACTACTTATATAAGCAAGCTACTTCCGGTTAAACCCAAAGTAATAAACCTATAAAAATATTCAATATATTAATATGCAAAAAATCAGTCTTTTTGCTTTACCACATCCGGAGATGTTTGACCATTTTGGGACCTCTGGCCGAGTCCTATATGAGTAATTCTAATTATGATTTTATGAAGAAAATATCAGCTTAATAAGAAGAGATAATTTGATAGTTGATGTAAGATTCCATTGTATTTATGTTCATTATAAACATCTTTCTTTCGTTAATTATTGAAACATTTTGATACCTGTAAACCCTCAAGCAATTATTCCCAAACCATGAACGTAAATAATGTAATTGTACCCTAAGAAAGGAAAATCTGCGTATCATCTTTTCTGCGAATGTTTCTCAGGGTAACATTTTACTCCTTGAAAATAAGCTAAAAATATATCGTGTTCATTTAAGAAAAAGTGGATGGAATATGGTTATAGAAAAAAATTGTTTCTCACAAATAATGAAGATTGGCTCAACAGAGTTTTTGAATATCGCGAGGGATTTTTCCAGCTCCCTGAGAGGCAAAAAATGCGCAGGGTTGAAGAGTTGAGAGTAAGCTATTCGGGAGAGAAATTACTTTTTGCCGCGAAAATGAATTTAAGGCAAGAAGGTCATAGTATTAAGGCAGACGATTTAGAGGAATTACAAAAAATGTGTGAGAATGTAGAGAAATCTGCTATGAACTCGTTCTCAAATGAGAATACACTTGCCCTGAATACATCTCTCAACCTGTCCAAGTTCATTCTGAGAAATGCCACTTTAAAAGCTGGATCCCTCTTATTAGCAGCTCAGCAAAACCAAAAAGGAATATTATCCCGAAGAAGGTGAAATAACTGAGTTGGGACCAAAGATACCACTTCAAACTCTCCTGAATATATAATACTCTTATCGATTCAGCACGACAAAATAAATCGTGTATGACCCAGACTGAAATTTTTATTGGGGAATAACTGGCTAAAAAAGCCATGTCCAGTAAAGCATACGTTTCGTCCCACTGTGTGCAGGCGCCGGCAAAATGCCGATGTGTGTATGTGTGTGAAAACGACCTTAGACCTCAAAGTTTTGCCGCTAAAATGAATTGGGGTACATCGATCTAAGAAATTTATATTATTTTTAAAGATAGTCAGTTGTTTTGCATGCGTTAAAATTACACCATTTTCAACTAGCAAATTATTGAGCATTATGTGTGCAACTTATTGAAGCATTTATTTAGATTTCTTTGGAAATATGATGAATAATGGACAAAATTAATACTCAAATCGCCAGTGGTAGATATTTGTAAGACAATTGTAGATAATAGCAGTTAGAGAAGTAGAAAGCGGTACTTTTTTTTCTTTAGTGTAGGTAAATACATTAACACATATCGCAACAGGACACTGGAAGTATTAAAAACCTAGAGTAGTTAGTTGGAAAAGTGCACTTTTTGTAGCATTTGTAGTGTAGGTACTTGTCTTGGCTTATTGATATTACAGGTTACTCATTGTCAGATTAAAGGAAACTACATTATCTACTAGAAGTAAATAAATATCTAGAAACCGGCAAAAATACCATGCAAGATCAAGGTACAGTCCTCGACAAGCAAATTGGAAATACTGGAGAAACAAGAAGCAATGATAGAGGGAGAATTTTACCATCATTAAAACCTGATTTAACTCCATGTAATCTATATACTTAAAGCGCAAGGCGTTTTCTTTCGTAAGTCCGCTAGCCTCTCCTACTGAACCGGTTTTGATGATTTTTTTTTAATTGAAAGCTCATGGGTCATAGATGTGTCATCAAGAACATATTTATAAGAATATCGTATCTTTGTATGGTATATTTCGAAGTAAACCTTTTTTGGTAGAGGGCTGGGAATAAAATAAATAAATTCAAATGGAGCGGTAACCATGATTACTGTCTTCTAAATGCTAAATAAAGTAAATCGTATGTCGCTATTTCATGAAGAGGAAAGTGGCAAAAGTTTTTACAGCCTAACATTACTGACACACTTTTTGTCAGCGATTTTTCAAACTCACCCCGATATTTTCTTCTAGATACGGCCCTGCATTCGATGATATTCTATACAAAATTTTCATTAAGTCGAGTTTCGATAGGTTTCCACTAGTTTCTTATTATTTCCAAAACCAGAAATTGCTCTAAAGGAGAGAAGACTTTCTACTATAACTGATATCCGACAGAATATGTTTATAGGGAATAGAGTTTCAGGCCTGCTTTAGGAAATAGGAACACTAGCTGTTATAATCCAATCCGCACAGATCATGGACTTATAATACATAGACTCCGAATACCTATGTTAAACAACGGTAGAGTTTCGTACACATCAAGTTTTAACGACAGCGAAGAGCGCCAGGGCAAGTTGTCTCTTTCTAACTTTCTGCGCATGTTTATTTAATAAAACATACGCGGGAGTGCGCATGCGCATACATCTATTGTATACAATTGACCGAATTCTGCCGATTTCACTCCGTAGGTACCTAGCAACACTAACGGACGATCAGTTAGAAAGAATAAGACTACCCCAGCACAAGCTTTCTGTCTATAAAAGTGGTAGGCTACAATCCCCCCAACCCTATTCGGAGTCCATGACATAGATGCACAATGGCCACAGTGCAGTACGGTTCTTCTCGTATATTGTTTGAAGGTGCATTCCGGGAAATAAACTGTTATCATGCTCTTATTCAATAGCAAAGTGTGGAATGGAACATCTTTACAACTTAACAGAATAGCTCCTAAACATATTTTCGTGTACAGTTTTTGCTATCCATTTCGAAGAAATACAAAACGTTAAGAGTTGATCGCTAAGTAAAATTTACGGTGAAATATGTCAATTAAAGCTGAAATTGAACATCTAGAACGGAAATAGAATCACAGCTTTACTAACAGGAATCCTGACAAGAGTAAAGCTTGTTAGATACAAATAAAACATATCAAATATCGTTTAATTAAATTTCGGATAAATCTTTTGTATGTTAGTGGATTGACAATTTTAAGTTGCATTTATCATAGGTTTCCACAATCAAACCTCATAAAATACGACATAGAATTCGAAATGGGCGCTTCTAAAAGTTCATATCGTTTACATGCAAATGGAAATCTTATATCCGCTTATCAGTCAAGAGTTGGCAAATTGCGGTAAAAAAATTACCATCTCGAAACAATATAAAAATTTTATTTATAACTTTCAGTTACCGAAATCCCATATCGCTTATAGCAGAAACTGATTTAAATTTTTAAAACAGCAGAACATGATTTACAAAATAGATTTTCTAAAGAATTTACAAAGAAATCACGTTATATGTCCATTTTGACATATACTATACATAATTAGCGGAAACGGACAAATAGGCGTGGCCGTTTAGGCGCGAGGACTTTGTGGTGTGGCGACATTAAGGCACTATAGAATTCTTTTACCGCAAAATTCAAGAGACAACCCCTAAGTTGGCTACACACAAGTTAGCCTAGTATCAATGCCGTAGTGTCGTCGCGCACAAGTGGTCGCGCCTCAAGGACTTGCACCTCAGTGGCGGCGCCCAAATGTCCTAGACCGCATCATTAGTATTCCCATCAGTAGCATTCGAAAATATTCGCATTACAACTCCCACAATCAACATTCATGATTAATAATGCAAATATTCCCTGTTAATACACACAATGATTGAATTCACATAAACTCTAAATACAAAATTTGATTAAATTTATCACCATGATTAGTAAAAATAATTTGAACGAAAAATTTTGATTTTTCACCATATTGATACCGGAATGATTTAAAACTGGCCGTCCTTTTTGCGATGTGAACCATTGGTGTAAATCGGATAATTCACCAAATCCGTGTTGGTTTTTCGTTTGTATCAAACATTCGTAAACTGAATCGGCTATTAAATTTGTTATACGATACATCTGTGTCCTCTCACCAGTTGATGGATTATAACTTTGATCTGGTTTTACTAAAAGATCATGCCATTGACCCGGACTGTGGTACGATGCGTTAATCTAAAAATACGGTAAATTATTAAACTGTTTTAATGAAAATACAGTTAACACATAACTTGTCAATCTTATCGACAATAATTACTTGTCAAGTTAAATGAATTCTTGAATAATTTGTCAATAACTTGTTAAGCTGCTTCATTGTTTTCACATGGGTAAGAGAAGGAAGGAAACTCAACGTACTTTCTTGAAGCAACAACTTGAGCAATAACTCGTCGTATACGTGAACAGTTTCTGAAATTCTTGAGGAAGGATTTGTTTCTTCGGGCAAGAATTTGAACAAGTATTATACAAGTAGTACACGTATCACGAGTTATTTCTCAAATTTTTGGTTCAACAAATTGCTTCGAGCTTCCGTCCTTATCACACCCATGTGAAAACAATGAAGTAACTTGACAAGTTATTCAAGAATTCATTAAACTTGACAACTCAATATTGTCCAAAAACTTGACAAGTTATCCAGTTTGTTACAAGTCGCTTGTTAGTGTGTTTTACTTGGTACAAGCCAACTTGAACAAGCAAAACTTGATAGTGTAATTCTATCGTTAGACTAACCATGATCCTTCGATATAGAATTCGTACTTCCAAAATCGGAAATACAGATTGTACTGTCCATTTCAAATGATATTCTTTCCGACTTGAATATCCAGGACTGATAATACGTGCTGGTCCTGGTTTTCCTGATAATTCAATATAACGTTTATCACGTCCAATTGAATTTGTTACTGCACAACTATAATTGCCAAAATCAGATAATTGAACATTTTTTATTATTAATGTATAAGTTTTGCCATTATTCGAAATTATACGTCGATCAGTCGGTTCAAGTGGAAACGAATTTTGATACCAGAATACTTCAGCTGGTGGATCAGCATGTACAATACATTCTAATTTAGCTTCAAGACCTTCACCAGAATTCACCCATGATTTTAATGTACTCACTTCTGGTGGATCTATATAGAACAGAAAATAACTAAATTAATTATAAATAAATTAAAAAGTTGAAAAATAAAAGACTACTAACAAAGAACATGTAATTTAATTTCACCAGTAACTGGTTGACCGATACCGTTAGATGCTGTACATTGGAAAATACCCGCATCTTGTCTTTGGACGTCATTCAACGATAAGAGATAGCCACTTTGGACTTGTAATCCTGACGGCAACAAACCATCCTGAAAAAAGTTGAAAACGATAAAGTTTGTTTTAGAAAAGAAAACTAACAATTTACTTCTTCCGTTAAAAAAATGTAGAAACTCCAATTACAAGGATAAAATAGACTTGTAACAGAAAAATATCTATCAAAATACAGGGAAACTTGTTAATATTAATTAACATTGTGTGATTAACATGCAAAAACAACAGTCCCCAGTAGAAATATTGATGGATATTTTTGTAGCATACAGAATATTCCACTTAAACGCATACTTTATTTATTTGAATCAAATATTCAAGTGTTGTTAAACAGTAGAAGTGCCGTTGTAAATAATTTGGAAATGGGATAAATTAAAATAAAAGCGGCTTAGCAAAATTGAAAACTGAACAGGTTTAACAAAAAAACTAATTTTTCTGTTTTCGAAATTTGTCATTTTCATTTTTAGAAAAAAACCGAAATAATGATCGTTGGTAAAAAAACCAGGGCCACAAACAGCGAGAATGAAACCCAGTAAATTCTTCTATGGGCTACAAGAACAGGTGCGTAACTTTGAATAAGCACGCAATACGTACGGGCCCAGACGTTTAGGAGACCTAATAATAGCAGTTTCTACATTATTTGCTACACATGAGCAGTGTTCCGACTTGACGATTTTTCGTCATATCTACAGGATATTTGGTAGCAACACTGTTAGCGATTTTAGTCGCTGGTCGCTGTGTATAATCGACATCACTAAACGTCTTGCAATATGCGCATGCACGCCCCACCTCAATTGCCAACGTCTAGTGACTAAAGTCGCTCAGTGTAATCGACCCTTGAGAATAGTAGTAGATAAAACATCTCAAACAAAATTTTCCAACTAAAATGTAATAAAAACTATATTAGAATTTATAGCTCACCTTTTTCGACCATTGCACTATTGGACTGGGATTGCCACTAGCTCTACATTCAAATGAGACAGTTCCACCTTTCCTTGCTGTTACTTCACCACTACCGGGCATAATCTGGATAGACGGAGGCACTACAAGAATTCAACGAAAAACAATATAAATTATTAAAGAACAATCCTGAATAGGAGAAAATGAAATAATAACAGAAAGTGAATCATAATCGATTGCTGTTACTACAAAAAAACACATCGATTTGGTCAAAAGTATTCGTTTATTGTGTGTTTTTCTTTTTGCAAGTTAAAATGTCATTTTCCGCATAATAAATTCAACTGTAGGAAAATAACAATTTTCCATTTAAAATTTATCTCTTTTTCTCTCTCTGTCTGTTATTAATCTAGAACTGTTACACAATCAAATTAAACATTAATTTTGAAATTTCAGCTACAGTAAAGTTTTGAGGATAATTTTTCTATGTATGCCTTGGTATTCTAGGAATTTAACCACCGAATACAGCCAGCTATCTGTTAATTGATCAATCCCGAATCCTGAACTCTGGAAAACCAACAACACTGTCAGAAAATTTAAATTGGAACATTGGAATATTCAGCGATAACAACGTCAGTTCACATTCCAGATGTACTAAAATACATACAAGTATATGAATATTCATGTGTGTGGAGATATGTGTTTGTATGTATGTGTGTGTGTGTGTGTGTGTGTGTGTGTGTGTGTGTGTGTGTGTGTGTGTGTGTGTGTGTGTGTGTGTGTGTGTGTGTGTGTGTGTGTGTGTGTGTGTGTGTGTGTGTGTGTGATTGAAGCGTTTTGAAAAGGGGGTGGTCGATATTAAATAAAGTTCGAATACGCTGACCGTTTGCTGAATGTTTCTAGATCAAGTTTGTTGAACAAAAACGGGTCGGAAATGGTGTTGGTGGTTTTGAATAAATGGAAGATAAGCAAAACAATTGCCAATAGATAAACGTATAAGTTTGTTAATTTTGTTTTATGTAGTTGTTGAAAATTTGTGGAAAATTTTTATTAAACAATTTATTAACGAGTAGTCGGGGATTAATTCGGTGAAATTTTGTAAAGTTTCATTTATATGTGTGTACATGTAGAGTAGTCAGACAACAACAATAACACCCCAAAAGTTCGATTATTGACACCCTTTACACCACCCCCAATGTCGTCAGTACATACAAACAGCAAGATCATGTTTAGCAATGTTGGATATTGATGGTGTGGTAGTTGTGAAGGGTGGTTTGCCAAACCGCTATATGAATATTTATGACATCATTCTGCTTGATTGCAAGTTTAAAATGCAAAACAGTCAATTTGCATTCATTAAAACTGGCGAGTTTTCTAATTCTATCTCACTTTATCCTTTCTATTCTAATATACGTAAGGTATACATATATAAATAAAACAGAAATAGATATACATATAAGTGAGAATAAGACAACGCTTGTTTTTGATGTTCACTAAAGCGTCCTCTGTTCAATTTGCATGTATTCCAGGTCTTGATTCCCATCAACCCTTTCCTTTAGTAGTATTTGCCTGTTCCTTTTTTTATGTGTGTGTGTGTGTGTGTGTGTGTGTGTGGTTCTGTGTATACGAAATGTTATTTCCACATATCGCTCTTTGATAAAATGGGAATCAACAAAATTTTATACTTTAAAGATCAAAGACTAATTATTTCACATAAATTTTGATTGTTTAAATTAAATACGACCGTGGAATATATATTCATCCGTCGTCTTGATTATATGACCTATATGTGGGCGTTAAGCAAAAACAACCCTTGTTTATGGGGCAACTAATGATTTATCACTAACAAACTAATTTAAACTTCCACTAAAACAGAATATGTGAACAAGCAAACTATTTGATAGGAATTTGGAAGATGATAAAAAGGGGAGTAAAGCATAAGTAATTTATACGAGGACTATTTTGATTTGATCGTCTTAACTTGAAGCAAATAGAAACGCTAGAAATACACAAGCAGTCGATACGGTTGGTGTTCGGTTTAAGTGGTGGGGGTTCCATAACAGCATATGAGTTGTAGAAGTGGGGATGGTGGCGCAGATGTCGACCGATGTAGTTCTTTCAGATTTACACTCTATCAATAGGATGACAAGATATTTAGGAAGAGGACCATTGATTTATTGTTTGTTTAACTTATACTTTATCTACTTAGAGCTTAAAGAAATATGTAATTTACCGCCAATTTGATAAGGATTTAGGTATACTTGAACGCTTATTTTGGTTTTCTAGGTCTATTTTTGTTATTTTTCTGGAATCACAGATGAATTGACAAAATACAATTAGACGACGTATGCGCTACGGACACGTGTTCAAGTGATCTCTACTTTAATATGATAAGTGGTCATTAGAGTACCATTTCTAATTATGATGAAATTAGGATTATTTATATAAGGTGGTCACTTATCTCTTATTTAAGAACATCCAACCGGCTATTCATACAATTTAAATGTAAATTATAAATTAAAAGTACTTTTCCTTGTTTGCGTTAATTATGAAACTGTCTTAATGAAACAATTAGATAGGGCTTTTGAGGCTTTATTTTAACGTCTAAAGTATATAATACGAATTTTTGTTTTGATATTATGGAGATTTTAATAAGGAAAAGGAGAATTATGAGAATAGATTTTTAAAGAACCAATTTATCTCAGGCAACTCTTAAATTGTTATAATCCAATTTCCCTAAATCTCTCCTAAAGATACTTGAAAAGTTATAGAACAATTTCTGTTTTATATATGGCGAATTTTCTCATTACAAATGATTCTCTACTTTTAATCAAACGAATTTCATCGATTTTATTTCAGTATTTGTATTTTTTTCGTTTTTCATCTCCTCTTCTTCCACTAGTAGGTACTGTTTCCAATTTTAATTGTGAGGCGTCCAATGATGTTATACGTTTATCATTGTACACATACAGTGAGATATACGACGATGTCCGTTAATGATAGGGCGTCATCCTGTCGAGGCATTTATCTCCTGTTTGCAATTTGTCATGCAGCGATCTTGGTTTTAGATGGTAGGAGTAGTATACGACACGTGTCAGCCTCGGGCTGACTAAATAGAGAGATGTTGAATTTCCAACTTGTCAGATACATGCACAAAACCAGCCGACGACCCCAGAGCCAGACATGAACTCCAAACTCACCATACACGTAGATTATACATCCTACTAACTTCACATTTATATCTATAGATATATTTTATTGTACAATAGTTGACATAGATACAAAAAAAGGAACAGTATAGCGATCACCTGAATTTAAACAGTTTACCAAGCATGTAGTTGTAGAATTACAGAATTTACAAAATGACTTCTAGAGAAAAATTAACACAGACGATATTTTCGATATAATTTCTGGTTTAATGCTGATAAACAGAATATAAACATTGAATGGATCATGTTGATTTTATCAACAAATAATTTTGACCAATGTTGATTTTACATTGATTACTGCATATCGAATAACATTACCAATAAAAATCAAAACTGTGATCCCCAAACTGTGGGTCAAAGTGTAAAGGCCGCCTTTCACGCTCCCGAATACTTGCCCAAATTGGTTTGTGCAAGCCAATTTGGCGTCGTTGTAATCATTGTCATGCTCAAACGTTTTTGTGCGGTTGTATACGATTTTCAGGACGTTAATTTTTTTATTACAGTTTCTCGATTCACTTGAATCATTACGATGATCGCTGTATGCTTTTAATTTTATTTTCCACAAACACGGAAAAGATCTGTACAGCTCGATAAAATCATCTAGAAACTGTTTTTTTTTTTTCATTTCTCCACATAATAATTCAATAACTACAAACTCGATAAATTAGTAAAACAAACAACTGTATCAGCTACTATGTGCCAAATGAGGCAAATAGCGTCAATGCGCAAGCGCTATGCAGAAACTGGTTTGAATTGGCCTTTCAGGCTCAAACCAACACACCAACATCAAGCCAAAAATCAAGCCGAGACAGATATTATTTTGGTTTGCACAAACATTTGTTTGTCCTTTCACGTACAAATTGTTTGCGTAAATTGCGTTGCACAAACCAATTTGCGCAAGCATGCTGGAGCGTGAAGGCGGCCTTTAAAGAATCACGAAAGGCCGAAAAACAGTTGAAACACAAAAAAACGGTTTTTAGCAATAATAGAACTAATTGGTATTTACTCCCCTATTATTTATAAGAACCAAATCGGATTAAATTCGTCAAATATTTATTTCTTACACAAATAAACTAAATGGTCGTTTATTTTGAACGTTGCGACAACGCATAATCCGTAAATCTCAAGATAAATATTTAACAAAGTTTATTCATATTTTGAACGATGTAATCGATAGGAAATTGTTAAAAAGAAAACAATTTATACAATAATTTTGTTATTCTGCAAAACTTATTTTTTATCAATGCAGAACAAAAAATGAAAATTATTGATTTTGTGATAGTAACATTTGTAGCATTCTAACGTTTGCCGGATAAGAGTCTATCCAGACATATCAGTAACGTATCCGATTCGTATTTCTTTCGTAATGGCACGTATTAGTGGTGACTATTCACACATATCAAGTTGACAAGCGTCAATGTAACATGTCAGTGAAAAAATCAAATAGGTGGCAATTCCGAAAATTACGGACACTGCACTGGCACAGAACGTCACTCCGCATCGGACATGTATGAATACGGTAATTTAAATATGTATATGGTTACGATATTTTTTGGCACTGAAGTGAACACATTAGACGGAATGGACATATGACTGATATATGTGAATAATGCACACGGTGCAGCTACGGCACTGATGCGGTACATCACTTTGACGTATTTGTATGTGAATTAGCTAATCTGAGAACATGGCAACGATAGTTTTTATTACTGATATGGATAAAATTTTATAACACAAATTGGATATGCCACGTTACGTCACGGATATGTGCAGATAGACCTTAACACATTTTCTACATATTCCATTAGTTTACCATTAATATAGTCCATCATATTTACCACATAACATGTCAGTAGAATTTCTATAGAACTAAATTGTTAAGCTCTTGTTATATAACAATAATGTCTCTAAAAGCTGTATGTTTATTAAATCCAGAGATACGAGGGTACATCGTTTTGGTTGATATATGACAAGATAATAGTTATAGAGAGAATGTGTACAGTAGTTATGCTAACGTTAATCATAATGTAATAATTAAATATTCATTGTGGCCATAATTCTCGTTCTTCTCGAAAAGTACACCACCGACTACAACAGCATTATTACCCGTAAAACGCTTAGTTATAAAATAAACCAATCGTGGACACCTCAAGTTATATATTTTCGCTGTGTTTGTTAATGTACTTCTAGTTGAGAGTGAGTCCTAGCGAAAAAATCGCCAGATCTACGCTACATATCAAGCAACTGGCAGTTGAGGTAGGGCGCGCGCATGCGTATATTGCAAATCGCCAAATGATGTCGATTACACATAACGAATAAAAATTTCCAACTCGCTAACAGTGTTACTCAATGTAATCGCCCCTGTACTTAAGAACCCTCTTATCGGTTGCGAATGAAAGCATCGATTTCGTTCTAACTGATAGTTTTGAGGTTAACGGTAGAATTAAAAATTTGAAGGAACAGCTGTAAGAAATCAAACTGAAGTACTTATAAGTGTTGGATAAAATTCTTACTTGAGAAATTTGTAAAATGAAACGAAGACTGTAGGTAGTAATGAAATGGTCTTAAATTGAAATGTTCATTAACAAAAGAACACCATAAAATGTTTCTTCCCTCTTAAAATCTGTCATGTGGAATTTATATATAGATGTACACAAGTCGTCTAAATATAAAAAATATACTTTTATATACATATCGGTACAACTTACTTAATATTTCAACAGTATGGATTAGATCACCATGTGAACCATCTCCTATTTGACATGTGTAGTCACCCTGATCTGAATAACGAATATCTCGAACTTGTAAATTGTATCCTAATAACGATATTCTTGGATCTGTTGTAATTTTTTGTTGGCCAGCCGTTAGTAGTGTCATCCCACGTTTCCATACAATAACATAAGAACCTGAAACAATAATGATAATAATAAGTGGACAACAATCAAGCATGTTTTCCATTAATTAATTTTTTTTTCTATAAAGTCGAAGGGTGTGAATATATATAGAAAAGTAAAAAGATTGTGGGTTTACGCAATTCAAGTGTAGATCTCAACAACAGTGCAAGTGGAACAGAAGCTTTTCATGATAGCGCTCTCATCGCCGCAAAGACCGTTAGCCTTTTAAATCTTTTACAGTATACATTAACAATCCACTTTTATGCTGGCTTTCATTGTTTCTAAAACCGTATATATTTTAACCAACATATACGACTACTGCAGCTGTGTTCATTATAATTATCGTGACGTAAGTATTCAACCATCAACACATTTTTAACAGTTAAATATTTTCCACGTTCTATACAAATATTACAACCGGCTGTTCATAATTAAAGATGAAATTATAATTAAGTTACAAAAAATCACATTTGAAGAGGCCAGAATTTTCGGTAGAAATACATCAAAAGCAAGTTAATCCTGCTATTTTACTTTAATCCTATAACCAATGATACTCTATTTTAAAGATTCTTAAATTGAATATGACTGAAATGTGCAAATATGTTTGTTTACACTGATCGTTTGATCGGTTTTGACGTTTCAGTTATAAAACTCGTTAAACAGCAGTCGGAATTAAATTGCGTGTAGAAATGGTGGATGCGCCGGGATCACCGAAATACGACTACCTATACCTTATTATTAAAAAAATACATAATATCATGATAACTACTAATTTGTTCGAAACATCGAACGAGTAATGGAAGAATTTCATGTCTAAATAAATATGAAACAGTCAGAAATGAGTAATATCCGTTTGCAGGGAATTTCAGTTAATTTCCTTACAGTGCCTAACTAAAAATTAATTTATCTTAAAACAACAATTTATCATATTATTTACATATATTTCCATATCCACAACCCTGTATGCCATTTTTATTACTATTTTTTCTATAAAATTACAAATAACCGGTATGTTTGTTTTACCAGCGAATTTATTTAACCAATGTTGATTCTGTCTGTTTGGTTTGTTTCCTTTTATTAAAAAAAAAAGAATCGGGCATTGCAACTATAGTAAAAATTTATAAAAAATCAATAAAAATAAAATTAGGTCCATCTATCTTTCATTTTACATCATTTATTATCCATCTGTCTTGCTTAATTTATATTGTCTCCACCACGTTTATCTCTTTTCCTTTTTTAATGTCAATATATCAATTTATCTAATTTCAGTTCCCATCAAATTCGAATTCAGGCCAGTTATTTCTTGAAGTACACACATTCTCTTTTCGTGGATCTGTGTGATTTGTTAAATAAATGAATTTGGCGTAGATTATAGTCAAGTCCAAGTGAAGATTATCAAAAAATAAAACATTAAGTGGAAAATACAACATTTAATTAGATGAAATTTCAATTGAATTGGTAAATTTTGCAATAAATTGCAAATGCTGTCTCTATATAGGAGCGATTACACTGAGCAACTTTAGTGGCTAGACGCTGGCGACTTTAGACGCTGCTACCAAAATCGTTGATTGTAATATAGAAGACGCTGCATGCTCGGCGGTTGCGAATTTAATAGCCGACCGGTCGACTTTTGTCGTTAAACACTGGCGACTTTAGACAGTGAGTAGATAGGAAAAACCATAGTCACCGCCCATAATCATATCTTCTACACAAGTTAGAACGTGATAAAAACAAAACTGGGCAACCAGATGTGTAAGAATGGGGGCTGTAGATTCCTCCAAGCAGTAGCTGAATTCCAAAACACCATCCACATTTTCTAGATAAAAATTCAACCTAGCGGATGATAAATATTTGCTGTCTTTGTCAGGAGCATAAGGAATATTGTGAAACTTTAGTGGGACATGAACATGCCAAATATATCAGACGAAGATCGAAATAAATTCAGTGAAAGCGAGATTAAGGAAACTGAATGGTGGTTCGAATCCCTCATTCTTACACATCTGGTTGTCCAGTTTTTCCTTATCTCATTCTAATTTATGGAAAATATATGACTATGGACGGTGACCATGGTTTTTTCTATGTACTCACTTCGCTGACGCAACCTGTATACAACAAACGCCTCGACTACCAATAATACTATGATCGCTAGATGTATTGACGATACAGTAGACGTGTCCTTACAAGTAGTTACCTTGAAGGGCATATCCACTGTCAAAGAATAGGTATTTAGAGAGAGTATTCTACACTCTTGAGATGATTTTCTGATATGACACTTCGAAAACATTTATTATTGTTTTTCTCATAAATTACTAGGAAGCTTTTCAAACATCTTCAGAGTTTCTAAATATAATTTAAAGTTGTGCTTAAGGATTCTCGTACCTGTAGCAACAAATAAATTATACAGTTAAATGATAACAATCGATGATTCCGTTATAATTAATGTATCTAGAATCTAATCTGATATACTATAAAGTTGGCGGCAATATGGACGTTTCGTATTATCTATAATGATTAGTTTGTGGAGAGATAAAGGGCGTCAGTTGATAATAATCTCTCTTTAGAACAACTTTGAGCAGAGACACTCTTTGGATTGATGATATTGATACTCTAACTAACAAATATCTCATTAAAACTTGTCGCAACTATACGATTACAATATAGTGTACGAACAGGAAATGTACAATGATAAATAAGAATCCATATGTTAAATTGGTAATACTGAATTGTAGTAGTGGCTACCTACCCCTTTGCTTTGGCATTTCTTGATTGGTGTTACTATTGTTGGAGATTTTAGACAGGTAATCCAGTATTTATAGATTTGATTTATGTAAAATCGTTGAAATGGTATACTAATGTTGACTTTTGGATTTAAAAAATTGGAATTTTTTTATGCTTTCATACAGCAGTTATCTAAATGAAATAGAGGATCAGTTATTGCAATCGTAATCGTAAAATAGAAATGAATTGTGTACATAGCCACATAATGGATTTTAATGACTATTCGAGAGCATTTATATGTAAATTTTGTCGTTTCTATTCTAGAAATCCGCTAGATTTTGTTATATTTTCATAAAATTTGATTATTAATAACAAAAAAAAAAAACTGTTTAAATTATGTATTCGCTATATCTTTTTTTGTCCATTTGAATGAAACCCTTTTGTTCTGTACATAATCTGTCTTATTAATTAAAAAAGAGAATTGAATGCTGAACGATCCTAGCTAGGTAATTGGAGCATTTATCTCTATCTCTCTCTCTAACATGAACCGCTTTTATATCTATATTGATATGGATTTGTAATTAAGTATACAACATACAAGAGTACTTGATTAGTTATCAAATATATAAAAATGTAAGACATTGGAAACTGAAATTTCAGTTTGGCCAATTTGAAAAAGAAACTTGAATAAGATCGATTATGTATTTGATATCCTATTCGTTCATTTTTGATTCATTGCTTGATCATGACAGCGAATCAAGCGAGAGCAAAAAAAAACAAATTATTTTTTTGTTTGATACATAACAAACGTGATTGATTAATATCTCTATCTGTGTCTCTTTTCCTCTCCCTATACTGTTTTTTAGTTGGTGAGGGGTGATTTATGACAAGTACTTGTGGCCGGTCATTTGTCACTTTTTTTAAATAAAACGCCGAATTTGATCGTTATATGTAACGTTAAACCTCTAACAAAAATGATAAATAATTCTTATAAAGGGATTCGGATATTGTCAATGATAAGGGCGGTTGATTTTATAAATAGATTTTGAGATCTTCTTCAAATAGACAGGGATTGATGTACTGGTTGAAAGCATCAACAACATAATAATTAAGTTGTTTCGATATTATGGGTAAGATATCTGTCGTAATATTTAGCCAAGCATGAGATTGATTTGTTTCTACGTTAAATAATAATTCACAATAAAGGTTACATGAAATGAAACTCACCCTTTCTACTACAATAGAAAACTTTCCACTTTACTATTGCATTATTTTAACATAATTTGGTTTTATCTTAAGGGGCGATTATTTGCAATACATCAGCAGAGTTGCCACTTCACGATTTTCTGTCACTGGTCGCTCTGTGTAATCGACAACACTAAGCGTCTTGCAATATGCGCATGCGCGCTTCACGTCAACTGCAAGCGTCTAGCGACTAAAGTTGCTCAATGTAATCGGCCCTTTAGAATAGCAGTAGATGCAACATTTTCCAACTAAAATCTCTCGTATCTCGATCAGCTCAACAACAATTTGGATGAAGTGCGATTTGAGAAAGAATTAATAAACCATCACCGATACTAATTTCGATAATACACACGTTCATGTTTCAGTGTCAGGTGTGGTTATTTGATAATTTCTGGATTTTGACATGAAAAGTGGCATTGTGGTGTTGGTTTGGACTATTTAACATTGATCCTATAAATATAGAGTATAATCATGGTTTATACGATATCAGACAAATAAGTAGACACTAGGTAAAATCCTGCAATTAACAGTATTGCAACAGTCAAACCACAACACGCTTGAGAGGAATGGGAGATGTGGTGGCATCATCACAATATAGGATAGTTACTAGTTACAACAACAACAGCAACAATAAACGAGAAGGGTGATGAAGGTGGTAACAGTAGCACTAGTGGTTATAAGTGATAAAGATGGATAGATATATGTTATTATTTTATCTCACTCTTGTTTGACTATTCTATGTTGTGTGATCAGAGGATACTTCAAGTAATTAATGGCAGCTATGTAATTTTATCCTGCTATAACATTTTACAACAATAACAACAATAATAATAATGTTGGATTCACCGTTCAAAAATTAACTGCAAATTTCTGATTAGCTGTTCAAAATTAAAACCATTCTGATTTAGTTTTAATTTCGATGATAAAAAACGCTAGCAAAAATTTGATAAAAAGAAAAGCTTTTGATGTTATCAAACAAAATTTTGCATGCCATCATAGCGTACAGACTGTGTAGACTCTAACTGGATCCCTAGAGAGAAAGGGATAAAAAGGTCATTTTGTATAAAATCAAATGAAAGGGCATTCTAAACAAATACGATTCCATTGCTGGATAAACCCAAGTCCAATTAAGCAGACTTCAATAATATAACACCAAAATCCCTGCTGTATACAAAGCACGTTTTGCTCTTGACAAAATGTAGGAATTATAACAGAGTACACTTTAAGAGACAGAATGAAAACCAAAGATATAAGAGATTAGTGCGACGTTCACGGGAAAGAAATTGACGGAGAACCACATAAAAAAAATGACGTACAACAGACTGGAGAAAATAGGAGAATAAAGAAAAATCAGCAATACAAAGAACAATCGGTAGACCACTTAAGTTGAGAAAAAAAACAGGCCTTGGCCTAAGACAAGAGGAACAAGTAGAAGAATAAGAACTTCTATGGGAAGTTTCTAATTGGACGGAATGGTGGAGCTCAAGGGAGAGAAAAGACAAAACGAAATAGATCCTGAAAGAATAATCTGGGAAGAAAAAACGACAAAACAAGGCAAAAGGTTAGATATATGATATTTTTACAGGAAACAATTGGCAAATTTAGGGTCCTCCTTGAAGTGGTTCAAAGTCAAGGACTGTCAACCCGCTCCGCCCTCTATAGGACTGATTGATCCTATGGGAATCCATTATGTAGTAGGGTGACGTCACTGGTGACTGCTCTTTCAATGCATTCTATACGGCAATTTATTTAAACATGCTAGATTCAAAATCAAGATGCTTGTGGACCAACTGTAATCTGACCGCCTGGTAAATTTAAAAATGGCAGTGATATTACTGGTCGCCTGTATGAGCGGCCGTCGACTAAAACATTAGTCGAGCAGTCCTATAGAGAACGGAGCGCATTGACAGTCCTCGGTTCAAAGTCCAACAATTGGAAGAAACATAAAGAAGAACGCTAACAAGAAAAAAAAGAAAGAAAAAACGTCGTAGCTGCGCCATAGGAGTAGATGCATGTTTTGGAGTTTGTGGAGGTGCAATGAAACGATGGCTACTCCAGTGACTAGACCTATTCGTTACTGAAAGCTTGCTCATAAACCATTTTTCAGTGTTTAAGCACTTCCTCACGCGTTCCGCAGCCATCGAGTAGCTTATTTTCTACTGTTGTCATCATTCAACTGGGTTTTGATTGCATTTCCTTACGACTCTTTTCCGCTTTGTAAAACATACAAACGTGTTACATCCTGTTGCCAACTTTGGACCTTTTATTTTCCTACATCTGTTAGTATCAACTGATTGGTAGCGAAAGCATAACTGATACTACTATTTTCGAGATGTTCTAAGTCCGGGATTTTTCCTCAAGAAGGAAGAATGGAAGGATACAGGACAACAAGGAAAGAAAGCGGAATAATGAGATGAAATAAAGAAATCAAAGAATCACGGGAGATGATAGTGAACTTATTCAAGTCATTATAGTCACAGGATTAATTAAGAAACTCAACCTAGCAAATTTGAGCTAATGTATAGGTGCTATAGAAGCAAAAAAAATATGAGAAAAGAGTTACTTTTGTTGACTAATACCAAATTAACCTAACACTGTAGCTTTTGCTGTCTCCACTCACTTTCAAATTCTTGAACAATTACTGCCAGTTCTATGAAAATGATGTTTTAACGTCTTTATTATCCCTAAAATGACTATCTCAAATATGTGCAGCTGACCCAAACTGCACACATTACATACAGAAATCTATAAATATGGATAAAATTGTGTGTGTAGCAAATTGTGAAAAATCAAGTATGTATGTAGTATTTTGAAATTTAAATTCTTTTATGATTGAAAATAGAACTTTACAAAATTGTAATGTTCGTTATCATAGGGTAACAGAAAAAAAGGAAGCCATAATAAATTTTTAAATAGAAAATAAATTGTTGTTCGATTCCTTAATTTTTTTTTTTGTCTATTTTGGTTTCCAATATTTGTAATCGGTAGGATGTTTCCTATTACAAAACCCGATCATATGATCGTATTTCATATTTCTGAATCAGATTGTAACTGGCAGAGAAATAATGTCATCGATATGGTTGCTGTATAGAACAAGGCCGTTTGTTGTACAGAATTTAACGATATACATAAATATATAGGTGGAATATATATATTGTATGTAGAGATATATGTGTTGATTTCGTCCCTTCCGCCTCTTTCACTAGACCACTACTAATACTACCCTACAGCCCTCTGGCATCCTGTTTACAATTTATATGTAAATGAGTGCGGTCCAATTACATAAAGCCGCGAGCGGTTAAACTCACCGCATACCATCACACCACTATCCCCACCAACACCACCTCCACCATTTTCACTTTAACCCTGATGTTGCCTTTACCGTCACTATCAACTTCCTCGACTTTCTACACACATTTCATCCATCTCTCAACATATCCACAAATGTAACAGAAATTCAATTTCACCTTAATTATGATGGGCTTAATCAAAGTTAAATGTTTTAAAAGTTGTGGAAAAATTAATTACAATAGCTTTAAAACAACTGTAATCATTGCAAAGACGAGTTATATCAACCGTTCAACTTTATTTAAACTTCTATAGTTCTTTTACAAAATCAAGTCACTAATTGTTCTTTATGTTGTTTGAAGAAGAAAACCGAGGTTAAAGGTATAGAGAATGTAGCAAAACATGCCGACAAGTGTTTGAAACTCACTGAAAGGATATGATGTTTTAATCGTGAAATTGCTTCCTATTTAAGATTCTAATGAGTAGATTGCGTTCTTCGATGAAGCACTCTTGTTCTAATTGCTAACTTATCGTTTCAGATAATTTATAAACTTTTTCAATTTAAAATGTTTTTCTGTTGTGGATTTTCGGTGTAAACGGCAAGGTTGCAGGTTCATTTCCAACCCTATATTCTATTTTATTTTCATTCAAATCCGACTATATTTTATTTAGATATTCACAGCTGGCAAAAGAAAGAAAACGTCATTTTATTGTTTTTAAAAATTCGCTTTTGTAACACAACTAAAGTAGACTTTTATCATAACAAAAACATAAAAAGCATTGAAATACAGGCATGAGGTACAAACCACAGTAAATCCTCAATTTACGACCGTTTTTCTAAAACGATAATTTCTAAAGAAGGCCGAAATTCTTTTGAAACACTTAATAGCTATTCCAGCTACAACTAGCGTTAGCTGCTAACAGTGTAATATAAGTAGTATCTGAAGTTACAGAAAAAGTCTTCAAAAGGCAGTCGTCAGCGCATTGAAGTGGTCAATATAGGCTTAACAGGACCGGCACTGGCAGGTAAAATGTCCTTGTGCACATAGACTTTCGGTGCTCCACTTATTGACCTTACCTCAAAATAAAATCCCTTGTTACAAAAGTAGGTATCACAATAATTAATTTATGTGAAGCACAAAAACCTACACTACATGGAAGAAATAATAACAGTAAGTAATTTGGCGCCCTTGTGTGGTGCACAACCACTTGCGCCGGGCCTGAGGTTTAATGATAAACAGATATAACACTGAAAACAGCACTCTATCCGTCTAAAAAGACACTAGATTTTCCTAAGACTGTAATTAAACTACTCCTATAACATTATGTAAAGCTGCATGATTAAATTCTTTAATGGATACCAACACATTATCGATAGTTAATCTATGACGCTCCAGGACGCTCAGTTCCTTATCTGTTTACAACTTAATGGTGGACACAATTCTATGTAATTTAAATACATTGCTTAGTCTGACAAGATAATGTGTAGAACATATTTCCGACATTGGTTCCATATAGGGTGTTGAAAAGTTAGAGAACTATGACGATAAACAGGATACAGTGCTGTAATACAAAATCTGTGTGAAACACTTGCACTTGTGAAGATCCACTACAATTTTTGAAAGTTATAGGCGTTAGAGTTGTTAAAAGTGATCATTACTCCACTATACGGCACATATGAAACAAAATAATTCATCAAATGAATATAAAACTATCGGGAAATATGAATGGATTCTACTCGACGCATAAGAAACACATGTGGACAGCAAAAAGTGGCAGACCAGCTGAAGACGTAGTCTGCGTTCAAACACATATCTGCTTTGCGCATGCACACCATTGCCTCTTACTAGTCATTTCAAAATATACAAAAACTTTTATGGACACTTTCAAGAGTGTGGGTACTCATTGACAAAGTCAAAATAGACACAGCCTACATTAAAGTTCTCGTAAGCACTAAAACTGTAATAAGACGAGAATCACTAGGAAATTTGTCGCAGTTTTTGAGAACAAATGATCTAAAAATTCATAGTTTGAAATAGTATACTCTCTATCTTCTTTGCTGCTGAATTTAAAAAGAGAAAAATAGAAATATATAAGTGAATCTAAAGCCGCGTCTACATCTAACGAACAAACGCGAACGAATGCAAACGAACGTAAAAACCAGCGATCCGCTACAAAAATTAACAGAATTAGATTGAAGTAACAAGTCCAAATAATACTCCACTACATTAAATTTATATCCTCTAGCAAATACAATTTATCATAGATGGAGCTATACATTCTTCTCCCATCAAGTATACCTATCTTAAATAATTTGACGAAAAAAAACACGTTTTTTGCTACAGTTTGTATATGGACAATATCAACTATAATGGACACCTATGCACTAGAAACTAAATATGCATATTATGAAATTATAGTCAAGGGAATCCTCAACCCATTAACTAATGTAACCAGATAAGATAAAAGAGAGTGGGTACAAACGTGTACATAAAACTCTACAATTGCATTAGATTTATAATGTCGACATACACGACAGAACTTAAAAATGGTCATTCCATACATTAAGGTTGGATTTACTATGGTTCATTTCAATTTCATACTCATCTATCTAAAGCATTATAGATCGTTTGTTTATTAATATAACAATGTGTAGGTCTAGACCTTTATCTAGCTATATTCTGTTTACTAGTTTTACCACTACATTATCGTTAAAACCTTAAAAGTATAAAATTGGAAATGATCCCAGAACCCATATTGTGCTTATATTGTATATAAATTACACTATAAAATCCTTTCAACAATATATTCGAATAGTGTAAAAGATCTATAAGGCCTAGTTGCTACGTTCACACTACGATCTTGTAAAAATTTAACAAACCAACCCCATACTTTAGGTAGACAGACGAGATGACATTCAGAGCCACGATTCATTCAAACTTAAAATAGAACTGTACTACTTTTTCACGAAAATTATAAATAAATATTGAATCATAAATAACAACGAATTTCAGCTATTGGAGGATAATCAAAGAAGTGCATAGCTTGGAAGAATATCTCTAACGCCATTTGTACAACCAGCAAGTAGAATGACATAACATTATTTGAATCCGCCAATAGTATGCCCCTAGCAACATAATCTTTTATTGATAGTGTGGCATTTTTTACTCCTACATAAAAGGTCTTAATAAAAACTCAGAAAAATAATTAACAAAAAGTAACCAAGAATCTTTACGTGTTACATTCAGTTCATCCTTATTGAAAGTGTTATGCGAAGTTCGAACACACCGATCCATTGGTTGTCGGTACTTCAAAGAAAAAATTCGTTCGCGTTTGCATAGTATGGACGGAAAATAGGAATCAGAAGCTAATGGAACACAAGCGATTACAAGGACATTATTCTACTACTTCTGTTGCCCATGACATTCGCATTCGTTTACATTTGTTGGCCTTCGTGGATTTGTTTGCGTTCCTTTGCATTCGTTCTCGTTCGTTCGCATTCGTTCGTTAGATGTGGACGCGGCTTTACATTACTCTTAATCTACAGTGGTAAATAATTGATTGCGATGGAGATCTTTACAAGCTATATTAACCATATGAAACACAATAATTTACATAATTTACTCTATAGTGCAGTGCCGTGGCAAATTAATTTCATGCCTGGTGCGAGAAAATCAAACGGTGTCCTTCGTTGGAGTATTTATTTCTATTTAGTTAGTCCTCTATTACTGATTATTTCATACGTTCAGGAGCCTGAGAGAATTTCAGCGGATATTGAAACTTTGTTACTATTTGGTTTTGAGATTTATTCTCTTTTAGAAGTAATGCCAAGCAGAAAAAGAGGAAAACTCTATAGAAGCTTTCGTCACTGGATCTCGATACGCAATGGAGAAGTTATTGCTGACTGGTCAGTTTTACATGGAAAATTTACATAGAAGTTAACACCGTTTATGATATGAATTGTTCTATATAATGCATCCGATTCAATGTACAAACATAAAGTGTAAAGAACAAAAATCTCGAAAATTAAAAGCGAAATTTCAAAATAAAATTGATTTAACTGTTAAAACAATCTAAATGATGGCAGCGTATTACCATTACATAAATTCAACTAATATCCATTTCTTCGGTTTGCAGATTTTGTACACTTTTGTACAGTTGATGCTGCGTAGATGATGGCAGCAAGGTACTGGTCAGATTTAATTATACCTTCCATTCATCTTCTTTAAGCCGGAATCTCAGGATACGTGATTCGGCGAGCCTGGCTCATGACTCGTACTTGTCGAAGCTCGGCCAGTTTTGGTTCGGGGATGATATTCCCACTACGCCTGTAAGTTCGTGGTGTGTGATTGATGTTAACTTGTCAAGTCTGGCACGAGTCTTGTCAGTGCTGTAGTTCAGTTGATAAAACATAATGAATATGAACACTTGTCACCGTATCACAGCTTCTGCTGTGACCGCCCATTAAATTATGGGTAGTGCTTGACAAAAACTACAAAATAATGTCATTTGACTACACCAGTTTAAATTTATTTTGAAAAAAATAAAAACATATTTAGCAACGATAAGCTGACCGCTACTGAAGTACGGCGAACTCCCATTTTCCTATGGATCGCGTCCAGCGTATGACGAGCCGAACTCGAAGAGGTTCGCATTCTCTTTAACTCGTGCACAAATTTACGCTGTGTGATTCTGGCTTTAAAGCCGGATGTTGTAAATATTTGTCTGATCCGTAAGTCGTTCTTTTAAATACAAACGTATTAAATACAGTTTTATCAAAACAAATCCATACAAAAGATCTAATAAGAAGAATATTGAAAAAAGAGATTAAAATCGTTATTATCTCGTTGTAAAACAAGTTAATTGTTGTTAAAAAAAAATAAAACAATACTTATTATTCCAAAATAATACTACCAAATTAGAATGAATGGAATATTCTCTAAATAGACAGAATGCAATATAATAATTAAGTAAATTCTACAAATTAATATTTGAAGAAATCAAAATCCCAACATTCGTGGTTGCTAATTGTTAGATAATTTCAAACGACAATTACACAAATGGCAAATTATTTGTACGCAAAATGCAAAAAGTGCACGTATATTTGTTACGTAGAGCGTATAGACGACAATATTGCATCTCAAGCAGATGTTAAAGCCGCGTCCACATCTAACGAACGAACGCACAAAAACGGCGATCACCTGGTTGTCGGTACTTCAAAGAAACAACTCGTTCGAATTCTCATAGTGTGAACAGGAAATAGAAACTAGAAGCGAATTCAAGGACATTCTACTGCTTCTATTTGCGCATGACGTTCGCATTCGTTCGCTGAATGTGGACGCGGCTTAACAACTGTAATTACATTGATTATAAACCGATACAGTTTTCGCATGATCGTAGAACGGATAGTTTTTGATAATAAATAAATGACATAACCAGAATTATGAACTTATTAAAAATCTCCTAAGATTATTTTCATAAACCTGACATTTATTAAATTTAGTTGTCATTGTGAATCATCATCTTTATCATTATTTTAAATGAGTTTTAACGTAAGATTGGCATGATTCTACTAGTCTTTTGAATTAAATTATATTTTAGAATCGATGTTTGAACTGATAGGAAATAATTGCAACCGCTTTTAACAACGGAGTGATATTACATCGTCTGTTTTGCCAGTAGGTATACCTATAATCTCAGGATTTGTGTTTGTCGGCAGGATATTATCGACGTTCTAGTAATAGCATCCCATTTATAGTAAAATAACTAAGAATACATCAATTATATAATAGAGATAGAAAATTTAGACGTAGTTCCATCCTTCAGTCAATCAAGAGGAGGTCACTGTACAAATGACGAGAAACACATAACGGACATTTTAGAAATTCTATCGAAAACTTGCAGATGCTGGATACACTGACGGGAATTAATTTCTAAGTTTACACACTCCTTTGTTCATATAAATTGAAGGGTTTGGCGATGATTTTTTGAATCCAAATTTGAACGCACCTTTACCAGATAATTGATTAGATTAAAATTGTTATTAACATAAATTGCACGGGTTTTAATGCCTCCCCTAACACAAAACTAATCGATAATTTGAAATTTAAACGCTACAAATTCTGTCAGTTTTAATGAAGAGTAATCTTTTTTTTTTAATTTGCAATTTCTCGAAAAATGTTAACGTTAACAGTTGCTAGTAGCTATAAAAATCAAATCCGTCATGACTATTCTACTGTAAAAATGTCGAAACTCGAATATTATCCACCCACACTCTTTTTGCAACAACAGCAGCAACAGCATCATTTGTACAATTTCCCCCTATCCATTTTATAATGGAAATTTCATTGGTCTACCCAATCTAAAAGTTTATTACGTTTATTTTAATGGGTGATCACAATTATTTTCAACAATATATTGGCCATCAACTTAAAAAATATATAAAAACTGACCCAACTGAGAGGAATACATCTATTGGGAGTCATTACAAATCTCTTGAATAATAATAATAATATTTAACTCTAGATGTACTTTACGATAAAAAGCGACAGAGTAGGTTTTTGGATTTTCAATCATTGGTTACAGAAGTCTGCTGTACCACCAGTAGCGGATCTACACTCTTTGGGGCCCGAAACTAATAATGATTTTGGGGTCCTGAGCTTAAGAAATAACAAGTAATTCTACGAAACCTCTACTTACAGCAAGTTACAGTGGAATTTCGTTTGACCGACTACTACAGGAATAAGCACCTGTCGGATTAGGGAAAGTGTAAGATAATACCGAGAGACATTTAAAGTATGTGCATTTAAGAAGTCGGTTCATCCGGCATTCGTCGATTGTTAAAGCAACGAAAATTCGTAGTATTTTGGTGTAAATGGGATCGGATGATCCAAAAGTCGATTAAACGAACCTCTACTATTCTCCTGTATTGCAAAATCTTACAATTTACCGAGTACTTCTGGGGGTCCTATAGCGATTCGGAGCCTGGCACTAGTAGCGTCGTTAGCGTCATGGTAAATCCGCTCCTGTGTACTACACTCTTCCAGGTAGCCCTCTTTTCTGTTGTAGTTCTTGGATTTTTCTATTTCGATAGCTTCCTTGATGATCTTCCTATGATTGTTCTTAGTTGTAGCTAAGATTCATTCGGAATCCATATTGTGTCCCTTATCATATATATGTTCTATTTCGAATTTAGTGATCCTTTGCTTTCTTTGCTGTACGATTCATTCTTCTAGTTTGTCTGACGTAGCGTTTACGACATTCACATCCTGCGATTTGAATATTGGATCGATGGTTTGCCAATTTTCTCCACGAAATCGGCTACATATGGTAAACAAGCAAATATTTTCAGTAGTTCTAGCTTTTTTAATTGTGCTGTTGCCTTGTTGTAGTTTGAGATTCGTGCTTTTTTCACATATTGTTCCTCTCTCTCTAACTTCAGATGTTCAGTGTCACCAATTGTTTCCGTTCTAGGAATTAAATTGTTGATAAGCGTTCTCTTTTGTTTGGGATGATAGCAAGACGTTGCCTAAAGATATCTCTCTAAGAGTGTTATTTGTCTGTGTAATGAATGTTTTAGTCTTCCTGATTCGGTATGTGGTACCAATACCTCAATGAATAGCATCGTGAATTTTATTATTTGTTGATGTGCTCAAAGAAATCATGCAGCTGCTCTTTACCATGTAGCCAAATTATAAAGCTCTTGCCGGCGTATCCTAACATAGCATAGCTTCACTGACTTTGATTATTACACGGCATCTTTAAATGGAACGTTTGTGAACAAAAAGATTCAGTTCAAGCTCACTAAAATGTCGTTCTTTGCGAACAATGTTGTCTTTCCGGCGTAGTGGACCTTATTCATTGGGAAATTTACTGTCTAATCTGACATTTATTGGGAAAATGACACCTTACGCTTACTTCTTTGTTTTCTCATTCATCTGTTCCTCCTATTTGTCCTTCATTCTTTATTGATCTGCATGCTTCATTCTTTTGTGTTATTTCAGGTTTCTCAGTTTTTTTTGTTCTTTCGTGATGCTTGTCCCTTATTTCTTATAAACAAACCCCTTATACATCGTCTTTACTTCTTCTTTCTTCCTATTTATCCCATCGTTCTTCCTTCTCTTAAGCTGCTTCATTCCAACAACTTTAGTAGTCTGTTATTAAAATAAATATTTCATTGTTACAGCTTTCGTGAGTGCGATCACCCGTTATTTTTACAAAATTAGCATTTGGAATGTTTGGTCGTCACAAGATGCACATGTATTTGTCTTGGTATGTGTGTGTGTTTAAATATAATAGCCAATTTGGGAGCTTTATTTCAGTTAATATGAAATTTGCATACAAATTAAGAGTTGACCCATCATCTCGCTTTTCATGTATCGTCGACACTTTATTTCTTTTTAATATTTCGGTGTAGGCAAGGAAATTGAACCAGCACCAATCACTATGTAGGATAGAAATATGAAATGTACAAACCGGAATAACAAAAAAAAAAAACCATATGTTTATATGAAAGTGTTGTACCGGCGCTTTTTCAGCCGACTCTGAAATAAAATTCAGGATTTAATGTAAAACACAATGAAATTCAGGACAGGTTCAGTGAATTTTTTTTCCGTCTCAAATTAAAAACAACAGAAATAGGATAAAAGGTGGTGACGACAGTGGACAGAATTTTATATTTATTTTTAAGAGACTCGACGGTAAATTCTGGTTTATATGGTCAGCGTATGACCCATTTTAATTTTTGTGGGCGTGATTACGGAAATTCTAATTGTAAAAAAAGTCCAGTAATAAATTGGTTAGATTTGAGATTCTTCGCGCAAATGCATCTAGAGGTCTTTCTGGATCAAAAATACAACAGATCCGACTTTAGCCGATATCCGGTTAGTCGGAGGGGGTTTTCACATTAACCAATAAAGTTCACACACGTCGTTATATATGACTATCCACCGCGGACGAGTTGATGATGTGGGCGTATCCCCACGGTGACATAGTTCTTAACGTATGTATTTTTGTTTCAGAAAGACCTCTAGTGCATTTTTTTTTCTGAAAAGACCCACACTTGACATTGTTGTTACCGCCACTATCTGACAGTCAAGTTAACAAAATTCATACAGACAAACAGTAAATCTTTTAGCTGACTTGAATTAAATAGAACTGTTCGTTATTTTCAACAGATGCAAAACTTTGAAATCAACCCTCTTAGACTTTTCCATTTTTCCTATTATTATTATTATTATTATTATTATTATTATTATTATTATTATTATTATTTGCATGTAACATGAAACCAATTTTATTCAGATAGCAACTATTGAAAAATATACAATCTATAAGGGGTTAGTAACTCAATTATGGCACGAACTGGTACCTAGTAGTTGTATAGTGGTACCATACAATACGGATCAAGTTTGAAACCCTGTTATTTAATCCGTCAGCTGTCTACTTCTACCAACCCCTAGTCCATCATCATCTTTATCGTTGTTTATACAGTCGTTCAATTCTAATATGATAAATCTTCCACTATTTACAGCACGCACCTTATAAGAATGATAATAATAATAATAATGATAAGAATAATCGTAATAATCCTGAAATAAAACAATCAATTCGATTGAACGTTTTTGTTATTATTCTTTTTTGTAGAGATTTCGATTATAGGATTTTCCACTCTTTCGTCTGTGGATTAAACCTTTCTAATGTCTATTATTAAGAGACCAATGGTGGTTTAATATTAAAATACGTATTAGAATGACAAAGGATCGTTAAAGGGTTGATTGTAGAGAAGACAGAAGGCTGTAAGATAAGAGAGAGAAGCGGTTGATCCTAGATAAACCGGATCTATTGAGTCCTAGATTATTCTGCTACTGGTTGTAAATAGTAGTTCTTTCTAACAAACACAAACAGATCATAGATAACATTCTAAAAGAGCTTTTATAAAGACATCACTATTTTGTCTTTGGGATAATTCAAATATTTACTTGAACCAGCTGCAAAGATATCAATTTAAATATTGAAATTATCGATGATTTTGTTATATATTTAGAGATGTAGACAACTGATTTACGACTTCGTTGAATAGGTTACAGTCTCTCATCTTTTCATCTAATATCAACTTAAGATTTCTCGTTTATATAACAGAGAGAAAGAGAATATCTCAAATGTCCTCTAGTGGAAAATATCCGATAAAAGAGTAATGTAGTGTGTAAAATCGTATTCCCATTGAATGCGCTTGATTGAACTGTACGAGGCCGAATTTTCTGTTGAGACAAGTAACTTTAACTTCAATTTTTTTCTTCTTGTTAGTGTGTTGTAAATGGGAGAAGAACAACATAATCGACTATTGAGTTGAACATAAAAAAGTTAAAGCGAAGATTTTCATATCAATCCACTCAACCCGATCAATATATGCCTTTTTAATGCACACGCACTCACGTATTTTTTTTTTTTTTTTTGATAATTCCCTACAGTGTTATTCCATTTTTCTACTATGATTACGGCTATTTCAACAGGATGGACTTTAATCGAGTTTTACTGACAGAAATATTCAACCGAATTTTTTCCATTTCCATCACCAACATCATCATCATGAAAATTGTATTACATTATTGTAACAATTGAATTATACGCGAACTAATTGCAATTGAAGCGATTTCCAATTTAATATGATTTTGGACTAAATACCCATTTCACCCTTCAACTATCCCAACGATGTCATAGAAAGCTGTAAAACTATAATTGGAGTGGTTTGTAATACGACATTATACTACGTATGAACAAAATGCTAGCAGCTAACTAGAAGCTTTTTTTGATTTCACTTCATCAATTATTAAAAAAAAAACCTCACAAATGCAAGCTAATAAAGCCTAGACCATTTTTTTTTCGTTCTTTAATTATTGTAAGCGACTTACCTAAATTTTGTACTTCACAAGGTAATACAACTCTATCACCGGTTATAACACGGAAAGTGTTCTCTCTGGATATAAAACGTGGATCTGGCATTAACGGTGGTAAATTCTCATTGCCGTTGAACAAAGATGATCCTGAAATAAAAACATAACACTAATAATACGGATATAACGAGGTAAATTGCTATTTTAGACAGTTGTTGCTCTTAGTTTTTAGCATTCTCAGGTTATTTGACGGTTAGAAAGATGTAGTGAAGTTGTGAACCAAAGAAACTAGTGTTAATCTTTAAAAGTGTTTCAGTTAAGAAGACAGTTCTTTGTGTCGGTCGGTCGATTCATGGATTTCCTCCCTGATAATATGTTTTTTAGAGTAGAGTTGGTTTTGGAAGCTGTTTTTATTTCATATTTTCCTCATATCTTGCTTATCTTTTCTGAGACACCCTTCACGTATGAGATTACTAGCGTGTCGGTTCTAGTATTGTTTCTGCGTTTCGGTATTTCTGTTGGTTCAACTTTCTCATGATTTTGTCTACCATGTACGTGGGATAGTCGTTATCTTGTTCCGTTCCTCCTTGAGTGTTTCCTCGGTACTGCAGATCTTGGTGGCTCTTTCGACAACGAACCTGATTATTCCGTTCTTTGTGTTTAGTGAGTAGTTTGAAAAATAGTTTAGGTATTGTCCCGTGTAGGTGGTGGGTTTCCTGTAAACAGATGTTGAAATTTTTTGGTCGGCTTTTAAAGCGAGTGCGTCTATAAATGGGTGCTGGTTGATTTCTTCTACTTCCATTGTGAATTTTATCTTATGTGGGGTTATTTAGATGTTTTAGGAAGTCTTCTAAATGCTGCTGTGATTGTATCTAACTAATGTGTCGTCTACAGATTTTATTCATAGTTTTGGTTGTGTTTGCTCAGACCAATTGCTCAACCAATTTTTTTTTTTTTAAATATTAATCAACAAACTTTGTCAAATACTTTCAAATTCAGATCAAAATGATTGTTGGCAAAAAACTGAGAATCTCCAAACGAAGCATCATGAACGTATACAGTCCAAATTTGAGGAAAACCTGATGCTAAACACTGCGATTCACTGAAAAATACGAACAAACTTGTGATCTAAATGTTGAAGATCAAGTTGAGATCCCATATTGATCTAAAGCGGTGTAATACGTTTAACGATAATATCAAATCCTTCTACAAAGAAAACAGAATCTATCTACATGGTTGCTTTTGCGTATTTACATCATACGATCTATAGTATAGTGTTAATATGTGCAATATGAGAATCCTCATCAAAAATACGTAACAATGTTAGTAAATTACCAACAGCAATTAACCTAATTAACTGTTATTACAACAACAACAACAAAAACAGAGGAGAATCGAACATAGAAATACAGATACAGTCAGTATTCTAATCGTTTGACAACATTTCGATTGTTAACAACTGTATAACAAATTACAATTGTGAAATGTTAACTTGAAAGCAGCTTAAGTCCAATTATCGAAATCTATATCTAGAAAGAAATGTTAGACGAACTACAACAAAATTTTCTTTGACATAAAAACAAATTGGAATCCCACAAATAAATCTAGTTGTTATCAACTAACTGGTAATTTAAAATCGATTGCACGACTAATCTTCAATTCAACTTTAGTAAAACCAGAATTTAATTTATTTATACATTAATTTTCTAGGATGCAATTGCATCCTTCTATTTTCGTTTCTTTTGTCTTGAAGTCAAGTGGATTAAATCTATATACACAGACTATATTTGTAGAACACCTTCCAGATAAAGATAAGGTAAAATAAGTCTTTTGAAATACAGAGAAACTTATCCGCCAAATCATATAATTAAAGATAAGAGATCAAGAAGATATTGGTTATATATGAATATGTTTTAATGGAATATTCATCCATCACACACAAATGAATAAGATATTAGTTTCGTATAGATATTAATGCACTTTAGAACTGATAACATTATGATCGTTATAGACAGATGCAATTAATGAATAATTGATGAGTTCATTAAGTGCATAATGCATATAACAATTATGGTAAGCATTATATTACAATAGTAGGATTACAAGAGTGAAATGACAATTTTGATCGTTGATCTTTTCTTAAATTTTTATCTTCCCCTACAATGTCACATTTCCAGTAAGAATATTGTAACTTTTTATATGAAAATCAACTATCACTACAGCTTTTAGTCGGTTGAAATGAATAGTTTCGTAAGTAAACGCGCGTATCTTACCGTAGAGGAAATTGTACCTTTGTCACTTTAAAAATAAACGATCAAGATAATAATAATCAAAATCTATGTTAAATTAGCAAATTTCAGCCTAAATTTTTTTATAAGAAAATGAATGAATAACAAAATTAATAATTATCTCCTACTAATTAAATTATGTTGACGTTATCGTAGGAGTAAATCTATATAGTGTACCATTAAAAAAATTTGCTGAAAAATGTGGTAAATTAAAAAAAAATCATTATTTTTTCCTCTCAAATAAAGACAAATTAGATCTAATTAAAATTAATTATTTTCCCTCTTTGATTAAGACAAAAAACGATATCGAACAGAAAAAAGTAAACTTACCAGCATTCGATGTTCCAAACGAACTTTGATTTATTAGAAACAAAAATATAACAACCATCCACTGCATTGTTTAAAAAAAAAACAAATTCAATAACATGAAAAAATTTTCAATAATAATTTAATTCGTATGTAATCGATCGGGTTTGATTAATTTTACAATTTTTAGTCATGTTTTTGTATTGTTCTTATGATGGAGAGCTTTAAGCGCGCATTTTATTACAACAACCACCACCACCACCACCACCGCTTCCACTAAATCGTCCTTTCTGTAAGCTCTCCAAACAGTTACTGAACCACTGCTCTTGTCTGTATATCCGTTGTTGTGAATGGAAATCAGTATCTATTTGTAGATGCGTATAATTTTCATATTATGGGTAGAAATTTTTTTGATGAATTTTCAGGAAATTAATGGAAATTCATATCTGATAATAATTAAATAAGATATTTGTAGACATTTGGTTTAAACTACCATCAAAATGATTAATGATGATCAGTTTTCAACAATAATCTCCAGTTTCTAATGGTTTTAATTGCTTCTATTGATCAATTTAAAAAAAAAAACTTTTTTTTTTTTTAAACAAAACTAAAACCAATATTTCTGTTAAAAACGATAATAAAACTGTTTCTAATGTAAGAACAATTTCTTTTAATGGAATTAGGAAATTGCTTTCTTCAAATACGATAACGAATAAAAACTGTACAAGTTTTAATGGTAGAAATTTTGTAAATTCAACAGTTTCATTCGTACAAAAATAATTTCGTTTTTATTTGTTCTTCCTTCAACTTTGTTTTTTTTTTTTTTTCTAAACATTATCACTATATAAATGGGTAAAAGAAAGTCGGTTGCATTGTAACAAGTTGATTCGTAAAAGAGAAAAAGATTTTACGGTCCATTAGATAGAATTGCAAGGATAACAAAGTTCAATACTTGTTTATTGTATACTCAGTCTACCCAGATTTGGTCGA
Organism: Lydus trimaculatus; assembly: GCA_037414755.1. NCBI lineage: Eukaryota > Metazoa > Arthropoda > Insecta > Coleoptera > Meloidae > Lydus > Lydus trimaculatus. Next base: position 12,211 of record JAZBGY010000495.1, on the reverse strand, counting down.
CCAAATGATTTACCGGCATAACATTGACGATGATTTGAGAATTAGATTGAAGAAAAAAAAACAACAACAGAGTACTACCAAAATATTTAAAAAAATAGGTTTCCAACGATCGAGTCGTATTTAGTACTAAACTGCTTTATTAAGGCGCGTTCATAACTGCGCCGAATTAAACAAAGCAGAGCAGCGCAAGATTACGCAGGCTGTTTTGACGGCGAACCGCGCAATTTTGCGCAACTTCGAACGGACGCACTCGAATTCCGGTCGGACTTAATTTTTGATAATAATCTGCACACGAATTCCCGTCAAGAAAATTTCTCTTGATATAATACATGACTCGAATTCCCGTCAAAAGAACTTAATCACTTCAGGTACCTGTAATCTTTATGTACCCATTCTATCTGGGCATCGGTCAGGCTAATTACCACGCACCATTACTTCTGGTTAATAAAAATGGATGTTCAGGAAAATAAGAATGCCTAAATTTGTTTTTTTCCTGTAAAAGTAACATAAGTTGACTTATATAAAATTTTTCGGGTTGTTCAATAGAGGCTAGACTTCTAGAAATTTCAACATTTTATTTATTTCATTTATTTCTTTATTATATAAAATTGTTCTAAATTGCAAATTGAAAATGCCCTTAATTTGGGTTTGTGTGGTCTCCCGATGAGCCATTGAGAGAGAAGTTTTAGATAGTGCGAATAATTGTAATGAAATAAGTCGCTACGAGTTTATAAAATGTATGTCATTTAAACTTAACTTACAAATTCAAATAAAATCTATTTCAAGTCATGTATTTTTAATCTTGACGGGAGTTTGTGTGCAGGTAAAAAAGACTACGCTAACGGCAATTCGAGTGTCCAACTAGAGGCCAATTTTTACCTTGACGGGAATTCGGGTCTAGGATTAACGGTCCCAAGTTCTAGCCCAGGTAAAAGAGATTATGCTGACCGGAATTCGTGTGCGTCGCATCGAACATGCACTAACGCGATCCGTTACATGTCGGTACTTTAACACAGCGAAGCCTCTCTATTGCGTACACTCATGGGAGAAGAAAATACAGAACGTAATAGGAGGTGTCCTTATAAGAGTTTTAGATTCTTGGAGACTTCAGCTACCCACTCTTAAAAAATTATGATACTGAAAGGCAGGGCCGCACTCGGACCCAAAAATGATTCACGGACTAAAATATGAAGTCTTGATTGATTAATTTTTATTGTTCATAACATGTATATAATTTAAGTAAGGGCTTCATTTGCATTTTGCACCCAGGCCCCTGAATGTATTTGCACGCTTCCGCTGAAAGCTTTTCAGCTTTCGATATTGTGGCCACGTAAGTTTTGGATATTTAAAAATTTTCTGCAACTTTTGTAATATCGCACTTGTTCTCTGTCTGTCATTTTAAGACGTAGTGATACTAAACACTGATTTTTACATTGATTTCATTCAAACAAAACAAGAGATAATCAATATCTACTCGCAGAAAAGCCTAGCATAGCAAAGTTAGTTAAGATAACAAGTTAGGTTTACATTACATATAGCGATGTCCGCAAGGGAGAGGTTTAAATAAGGCTTTTATATAAAAATGCAGTGTCCGTGTCCGTATAAGAGAGTGTCCGTGTTAGAGGAGTTTTATTTATATATAAATATCGGTGACACAACAACAAAAATAACAAACAATACTAACTAGGGCTAGCCTGGCTCGGCCATCCACATGTGGACATTCGATAAGCAGTTGAAAATAATGGTTGGTGGGGGAACAATACTGTCTTCAAAGTTGCCCCGGTGGTCTATCGACTGTTCTGACTTGATCGCTGTCTTCGGGTCAGTGTACTGTCTCGAAATAGTCGTGCACACGAGGCCAGAATTGGCCTGGCTCACTTACCTGTCTCGTTACTGGCGTCGTGTGCAAGCCGCATTAGCCTTGTTTTGCTCAGTCCAGTTCTGCAGGCCCGGTGTGTACCCGGACCTGGCTTCGTACATTCTTGTGCAGCGTAGAACAGAATATTTTGTTCGGCGCACTTGGTCTGAACCCGCCTTTAGAAAATCACTACACTACTTATAACATTTGTATTTTACATATTTACATTATCGAATACTGAGCGGATGCCATTAGTTAATCGCTTCTTTACACTCAACCCTTAGTAGATCCGTTACACAAGATGAGTTGAACATTAAGCTCAAAGAGATACGTCCTACTTCAACTACACTAGTGCTTTCCGAGGTGGAGCTTGGTGTGCGTCATTGAAACAAAACAAAAAAGTTTCAAGAAAGATGTTTAACGTAGAATTATTTTATAAATCGCACCCTACGTCTTATGACGTTTCAAAACGTTAACTCTGGATATTTGATAAGCAAGTTTAACCAACTAACTTTATTAAGTAGGGACTTTTGTAATATAGGTAACATAACAAACATTTGTTGAAATTCATCTTGTCGTTTGAAGTTTCGGATTACACAAGGATACAGCAAGAAAACAGACTAAATGTGTTTCAAAAAACGCAATTAAATTTATTTAAATTAATTTCTATGAATAATTATCACATGGCTATTTTTTTTTATAAATACTTATATTTGTTAATTAAATAATTATATAAAAGATTATGATGTAATTTTCGTTATTTACCAAATTTAAAAACACCTTTCTTCATACTTTTATTCTCAAGAGCCTATATAAGAAAAGAAAGTAAACAAAGGATTCAGTTATTTAATTGTAAAGTTTTCAACTCACATGTCTAGCTCCAAACAGCATTCTAGCTTTATCTTCTTCTTGTGGTGATGAATTATCATCTAAAGAACCCGTGTATGTCTTTTGATTTGTAATTTTTGTTTGATCGCCTAATAGAATAGTTATCCATATTTAATAATAATAATAATAGTAATAATAAATAAATGCAATACTGGTGATAGGATAACACGTTTACTATCATTTCTAATTGCCATTAATAAATCCAACCATGTCCATGTCATATTATGGTATTCTAATGTTGGTATTACTAAAGATACATCACGTAAATCTTCTAAATTCTTTTCTTTATTACCTTTGTAACTAACACGGACTGGAACTTCTCGGATTTTTATATAAACGAATAATTTATTCTTTTCAGCACGTTCCTTAAAAAGAAAATGCATCACATTAGACATATACTGTGACATGTATATCTTCGCTAACATGAAATTCTATTCTAATTGATATTTTCAAATGGCAAAGGATTATAGAGTTGAGTTTGGTAGAAATGGGGTTACATTTAGAATGCTCCAATTGCTAAACTTCGCTTTAAGTATCAAATGAAACTGATTCTACCAGTACCCACAGCAAATACAGCTTACAATTAGTCATGATGTCGTATAACTGTCAAACAGTATGGATCTCAATCGGTGTTTCAAGCACATTCTTTAAAAACTATTCTAAACATTGATTATAGCTTCAAAAAGTACAAAAAAAATGAAACATTCCGGGGTGGTATCAATAATAAGACGATTATAAGCCTTGCTCCAAAGATGGACTAAGAAGCATGCATCCAATGGATTATAGAATTCAGTTTGGTAAAAATGGGGTTACTTGTAGAATGCTCCTAGATCCATCTAATTGCTAAACTTCGCTTTAAGTAGCCAATGGAACTGATCCTACCAGTACCAACTTAAAGCCACCAGTATCCACAGCAAATACAGCTTACAATTAGTCATGCTGTCGTATAACTGTCAAACAGCATGGATCTCAATCGGTATTTCAAACACATTCTTTCAAAATTATTCCAAACATTGATTAGAGTTTCAAAAAGTGCGAAAAATGAAATATTCCGGGGTGGTATTGTGGTATACCTAATAAGAAGATTATAAGCCTTGCTCCAAGGATGAACTAAGAAGCATCCAATACAAAAACTTCCTTTTTACTATCAATTGGGGATGAATTTTTATTCTAAGGGGCACGTATTTTACAAAATCAGTTTTTGTCAAATATCTCGAAAACGGTTTTGTTTTTGTAATGTTTTAGGCAATATACTGTTAATCTACTATTGTATGACAGTATAATGCAGTACCTTCTAAATTATTAGAAGATACAATTTATTTTTTAATGAATTATTCGATATATGATTTTTTGAATTGTATTTATTGATTTTCAGAAATTCTCTGTTTTTTATTTATGTTATTTTTAAACAACAACTGTTGCTCTATCTAGTAATATATATATTTTTGTTAGTTAATTTGATTTTAACAAAATTCAAACTAGATAACATTATATTTTGAACAATTTCCAATACATTGTTCAGAATTTTATAAAATCGATCTAGTCACAGACTGAATAGAACAATGAATATTTTTAAGTAAACTGTAATTCACAGGTGGACAAGACTTTGTCCAAAGCGACGGCTTCATTGTGGACGTGGTGCCGTAAGCTGTTTGGGAAGACATGAGGTCTGCAACCAAAAACCACCTATTGGTTGTATTGTACAGTCGTAAGAGCCATCGTCACCTATGCATCACTTGTATGGTGGACGAAAACCCAAAAAATTACTACGCAAAATAAGCTGCAGAAATTGCAGCAATTGACGTGCCTGGGTATTACTGGGGCTATGGGAACCACCCCTATAGCCGTTATCGACGCACTTTTGGATCTAATTCCGCTCCATTTGTAGAAGGAAGGACCCCTCGCTGCTCTTAGGCTAACCCAGACTGCAAACCCACACACACACAGATCAGTTTTACGTGCAATACCCGCCACTGCAAACCCACAGGTGACAGGTGACTGTCAAGCAAATTTAGAAATTCTGAAGCAAATTTGCACAGAATTTCTCGTTTTGATGTGGTCATAGAAGACCGCCAAAGCGCAAGAATCTGGATAAGCAGATTAAATTGTAAATCCTCAATCTGCTACACGGATGGATCTAAAATGAACAATGGGACTAGTATACGAATATATGGACCCAACTATAGGACATCCTTAGCCTTAGGAAAATCGCCAACCATAATGTAAACTGGGACTCTTGCAATAGAAATGTGCGATAGAGAGTGTTTACAAAGAAACCTCAAAGGCCCACAAACATACATCTTGACAGACAGCCAGGCGGTGCTGAAAGCTCTAAAGGCCTATAACCTTGAGTCAAGAACCGCCTGGGAATGTCGTCAATCTCTGAAACAACTGGCTAGGGACTTGCTGGTAACGAAATATGGCTCCACTCATAGGTTCGGAGCCTAGACCACTGGAAACAATGTACAGCAATGCGACAGGCAAAATTTTTTATTGACTATTTGCCTCAGAATGCTAGAAAACTTCTCGACATAAGTAGGAACGAACTAAGAATGGTAAACGGAACTCTTAACTGGGCACTGCCCAGTGAGAAATCTAGATTATGTGGATCGGACAACGAAATTTCCGAACACATACTATGCAAATGTGACGCCTTGCCCCACATAAGCCTCGCCAACTTAGACAGTGTGACTCTATCACCTGCTGAAGTGGCAAACCTCGGACTTCTTGGCGAAAGAGGCCGCCAAAACAGCTCTAATTGGACCCAGACTCTCATGCGGGATCGCTTATGCGGACGCTAAAGGGGCTATAAAGGAAGAATTCAAACGAAATCACCAACGCTACTGGGAGGAATTAGCAAGAATGGTCTTGTCAAAGACATTTCTGGATTTTTCAAACCGTAGAAGATCTAAAGAACTCCTAGATTTAAATAGGAGGCAACTAAGACAGATCACAGGATTGTATATTGGTCACTGTGCACTGAGGAAGCATCTCAATAATATTAGGATTGTAAAAGACCCAACATTATGTTACTGTGAGATCTTGAAGGATCTCAGAGCATGGTATTTGGGAGAGGAATACATCTTTGCTCAAGAAATAAAAAGGACTCCCTTTAACGATATCCTGGACTTTTTCAAAAGGACGGGACTATTGGGGGAAGACAGTTAAACCAAGTTAGGTGTTCTGACGGGTGTACAAAAACCCTTGTAGGCCGAGGTACAGTGTGGAATGAACCACAGCTCGTGTATGAGGAACTGGAAGAAGAGACCTTACACAGAACAATAATAATAATAGACAGTGTGACTCTATCACCTGCTGAAGTGACAAAGAAGTCTCCCAGAGAGATAGTTATAGCTAAAGTCGTCTTAGAAGATCTTTGGGGCAAGTTACAAAGTAGGTTCGACAGATCTCGCTTACTATCGGAAAAACTTTACAGTAGCGGCACGCAGAGCATAGATAATTATACAGCCTATAGTCCCACGGATTGGTCAAATATAAATACCAAACATTCAATATAGGTGACTCGTTTTTCACTGTTGTACAACTATAACAACTCCCGCAAGTAGCGCTAGTAGTACTTAGGTGTTGTTATGATAGCGGGAAATTAAAACTTAATTAGGAATGGTGTCATGTCATTGACGTACTATATAATGGCATTCCTCGCTACATAGTACGATCAACGCTATCTGGGCCGCCTTACATACTAACAAACTATTTTTATTCGTTGGACCATTGGAGTTATAAGAGGCTGGATGGAACACACGGTATATATTGTGAATATGGAAGTACAATAAAATTTAATAAAATAAAATCAAAACCCTATAATTCTATTGTCGTCTGTCATCATAATTATTGTTATTGTTACTAATGACATTATTTGTGTAACACTTCCTGATATTTAAAAGATTTTGTCTGATTATAAAAATCATTAGTAATTTTTTACAAATTAATGATGGAACAACAAAAAAAATTCTATTTTATTTTATTAATTCTGCTCCTAATTGACTTTGCATTAGGACAAAAACAAAAACATGCTAAAGATCAACAATCACATCAACAGCATAAGGTATATATTTTTGTTTTATTATATTAATTTCGATCTTTGTAAATTCATTAATTTTAATTTTTTACAAATAGATTGCAAATTCTCAAAAAATGACGATCACTGATGATGCAATTAATGGATTACTCAGTTTTCTTTTAGATATTCTAGATACAGTTACTGGTGTTGCCGATATGATTGGATCCATAGGTGGTGGGAAATGATCATTTTTTTTTTTTTGGTTATTTAGTGTAGATTCACAATATATAGTAGAATTTGTTTAATAAAATGTTTTGCACACATACTTTGCCTTGGTGGTTGTTGTTCAACACCTACTAATTGTCCACGTACATAAATGTCTCTCAAAACAAAAATTTGCCTGTCTCTGTATTTTTGCTTAAGTAAATCGTCAATGAAGTAATGCAGATTGGCTCCTTTTGATTGCAATGCTCTGGGTATAGAGGGCGAGCAGCCGACTTCGACAAGTCTACCGAGAACCCCAGAGCGGAACCGCTCTAACGACCTGATGGACGGATCTCCATTTATTTACATGTTATCTATCTATAAAACTGCTGCACGTCGCGCTGTGCCGCTCCACCGACCTGACTTATTTTAATAAAGCATTTTATGGAAATCATACATAAATAATTATTCATTGTCTTCAAATGGCGCCTCTTGACGAGGTGCCTTTGTGCGGGGCACAACTTTGCCACCCGCATGTGGCGGCCCTGGCTACAACAAAACAAAAATAACAATTCGAATTCTATCAATTTAAATATTTAATTTACAATACTAAAAGCATTCTTTGATATCTGTATATCACATAATTTCATATATGGAATGCCAATTCTGCCAATTTTCAAACAAATATTGTATTTTCTACGAAACAAGCATTGATATATACTATACCCTATCCAAGATTTGAATGTAAAATTTCAAATGACAGAAATGTCACTAACCAACATAACCAGTGATAACCTTTGGTAACTACTACGCAATGGAAAAGTAGTGCCCAAAGCGGTAAAATTCAAACTATGTGAGTGATCATTTTTATGGATTAAGTAATTAAACAGATGAAATTTTTGCAATAAATGAAATACTTAATGTAGAAATTAACAAAATATAATTTATTTAAAAAAAATTAAATAACGGCCGTGTATTATTTAAAAAAATTAATTATTTAAAAAAAAGTATAAAACACAAAAATCAAACGCTATACAACGAAAAAAATTAATAATAACACGCCTTAACAAAAGTAAAAAACTACTAGATCATTGAATTCTATACATAACTGGAATGGCTACGTATATGGCCAAGAAAGAAATCGGAGGACAGACGATGTAGGACGCTCTTCATCTCTTCTTAGCGTAAAATACTACCTTGGTAAAAACATTCACCCGTTATATAAATTCAAAATTGATCCACATAACCACAAACTTATTTTGTAATTTACATTGTTTAATTATGTTTATTTTATTTTTGATAGAAAAAATAGATATTTAGGAGTCTTGTTATTTGTTATTCTTTTCAAAGCCAATTTTATTAATATTATTGATTACTGTTCAAATTAATTGAATTATGAAATATATGTATATGTTTAGTATTAATTTTGAAATTATTTGAAGGATAATATTTTGATATATCATTCATATGAAACTGCATGCATAATATTATGCATGCACTCGATTTATCAAGTTTGAGAAGTTACAATATTCTTTAAACTTATTAGGATTGTTTATCTATTTTATTAGCAAAGTAACACCTATAATAAGTAGAAGTATTTCTAGTATTTTGTGTATGTGTACGTGTAATCATGAATGATAGTAGTAAAAAAAATAGTCGATGTTTGTAGAAAAGTACGTATGTTAAGAGCGCCAATTAGAATCATGTGTGACAGAGAAACTGATGGTCTTACATCGTCTATCTCTTGTTCGTTAGTTACACACGGTCGTAGCCATTCCAGTTATGTATAGAATTCAATGTACTAGATACAGAATATTGGAAGTGGGAGGTGTTCTCAGCTATGTAGCTGACAGCGGTGGAACCACAGATCACTAAATAAGAGATAGTCAGATGCCGTGTTAAAGGGAGGAAACAAGTTTTTTGGCGACACCTGGCAGGTATATGGCAAACTATCTTTGTAACCAGAATTATGGCGGGTTATTCGATTTATTTTATTTTATTTAATTTATTTAATATAAATAAAAAAAGGAAATAAAAGTACTATTTGGTGATTATGTGAAAATTTATTATCACTAAACGTTCCAACACAACACAAACAAAGTATAGTAACTCACCAAATATTAATAATTAAGTAAATGCTAATAAAAACTACTACTAAAAGAAATAAACATAAGCAAAGAATACATAGTCCATAGAAGCTCATAAGTCCAATTTTAGTGACCCATGTAAATCTTAGTACCTACCCTGAAAATCCGAGGGCGACATCTGTTCAATGTCGGTAATTTAGGTGATTACCATCAATAGAATTCATTGTCGGTAGTAGTCGCCAACAGTCGCTGACAGCCAGTCATGGCCTAATTGCCATAATGGACAGTCAAAATTATTTGAAGAATTATTTGACAAATGAAAACTAATAAAAGTAATGAAAAAAATAAATTCTTGCCTTAAATATATGACTGACTGCCAGCGACTGCTACTGAGTTCTATTGGTAATCAGTAGTAATCACCTTAATTACCGACATTGAGCAAGTGTCGCTCCCTGAGTTTCAGGGTAGGTACTAAGGTTTACATGGGTCACAAAAATTGGACTTATGAGCTTCTATGGACTATGTATTCTTTGACATAAGTCAAAAATATAAATAGCTAAGAATATGAATCCACTAAAAATGTAATTAAAACAGTTTTTGCACAATGTGTCTGATGAGTGATCTTCGCAACCATATATTCGTTCAATTCATAGTTTCTTTGACTGACAAATTTAAAAGGTTCAATATTATGATTCCACCAATATTCTGAGGAATGAACGAAATCTTGTAAAGTAAAGTGATGTCCACAAATAACGAAATGTTCATAATTACATAAAATATCAATTTTGGAATTATTTCTCTTGATTCAGTTTTACCATTTGAATAATATAAAGCATTGGTGTCTTTTGGATATTTGCAAGAATATTTTTTTCTTATTGAAATTTCCATTTTATAGAATTATAATATCAAATATTTATTAATAATGGAATTAATAAAAAAAATAACCTCAAATATAAACTTAATACAACAAAACGTTTTAAACAATAAAAATTATGAACTGATCAGCAAACATTTTTGTTTATGTTTTTAGATTAAAGGCGCAAAAGACGTCCAATTAAATATCATTATTTCAAAGGCTTAATGAAAACGAATTGTGATTGGTGCAGAATGATTGACAATCTCCTGTGGCAAATTCTGAGGTTATGTTCGAATTTGTTTCCATTTCTCCAATCATCTTCGACCCCCTATGGGTGGAACTTCGCTACCAACCTTAATAATTGACACTGGCAGTAGCTTCAAATTCCCTAAATTATTCAGGAAAAATTTAAATATTCATACATCGATTATATCCAAAAAATCATGTTTTTTGTATTAATTGGAAAGAGTAGATGAAATGATGGTACAGTTTGTTGTTTGGATCTTTGCACGTCGTCATAATTGACAGCCACATGAATTAAATCAACTCAAGGTCAACTCTAGTTTCGATCAGTGCCGTGTAGTTCAATAACGAAAATTTAGTTCTAAAAATACTGCTTTCGATCAAAAAATTTTAAAAGTATTTAAAAACCAACAATAAATCAATGAGCAAAACGATTACACAAGATACTTTATACAATAACTTGCTAAATATGTAGAAAAGGAACTATAATTAAACTACGCCATACAGTTATACTTCTGTCTTTGTTTTACTAGTCAGTAGCTTTTTCGTCGGATGTCTTAGCCCTGGCAAACATACGTACTAGTGTAACTCAAAGATATCTATAGCTGTGTTCTTTCGCTCTGCTTAATTGGATCTAAACGCTATTAAAGGCGTTCAATCGGATCAGGTGGTGTTCTTTCGGATCTTGGTATTGTGTCAAAACGAATCGTGATCCGTAATCCCCCTGCCCCTCTGGAACATGGAATTTTTGTGATTCGATAAATGGATCATGATTGAATAAAGTAGAGATTGCGCTGTTTGTACGAAACTATATGTATGGGCGGTATTTTGCACACTCCAGTCATTGGAAATGAAGTTTGAGGTTATGATTATCGTTATATTTATACAGGATGATTCAGGCGAAGCTACAGTTTCCGTATTTTTTAGAGAAACGAAACCAAAACACAAGGATTGAAAGTACTCTGTCTAAAAATGACTTGATAGCAAAATGGGCCTTATCGATAAAAGCGTTTCTGAAATGAAAAAAACGGTCAATATCTCTCAGAACCTATACAAAAATGAGCAAAGAACCACTACAGCTGAAACTACGGAATATGTAGATTATGATATTTTTTCTGTTTTTGAAAATCGTAATTTTAATTGAGAAAAAAATGGAAGAAGATTGAAAATTTTTCGTAGTTCAAATGGAAATTCTATTTATTAACAGGTCAATGGCTTTTTTAAATCATACGTGATTAAATTGAGATTTGCGAAGTGTGGTCTACTTCAGTTTGAATAAACAAGTAACGATAAGAAGAAGCGTTGAGGTAAACAACTGGCGATAGTTGAATTAAAAAAAAACAATAACAGATAAAAAATATGTATGATGCACATCTCAGCACGTCTGACAATGAATTCCGTGTCCAGGCAAGATAAACAATGCAACTAATCTCTAAAAGTAGGTCAACTAAACACGAAACATCGAAAAGTATTTAACTTTTTTTTCAATCAAAATTATGATTTTCGAAAATGGGAAAATTGTTGTCGTATACTACAAATTCCGAAGTTTCAGCTGTAGGGTTCTCTGCTCATTTATGAATAGGTTCTGAGAGATATTGGCCGTTTTTCTCATTTCAGAAACGCTTTTATCGATAAGGCCCATTTTGCTGTCAAGTAATTTTTAGACAGAGTACTCTCTATCCTTGTGTTTTTGTTTCGTTTCCCTAAAAAATACGAAAACTGTAGGCTCGCGTGATTCACCCTGTATATCGCGTGTAGTGATCCAAACCGATAGAAAAAGTTGTTTTCTTGCAACTTGGATCGAATCACAATTAACAGATCATGTTTCCAAAATCATGATCCGAAACTAGAAGCGAAAGAACACAGCTTATATAACACTAGATACTGAATTTAGGTGGTGGGGGGTGAAGCAATATCATTGACAGGCTTATGTCAAAAAGGACCTAGTTAACCTAACTTTTCAACACTTTTCAATGATAAAATCAAGGAGTAAGTATATGGAGGGAGTATATCGCTTCTCGAGTGAAGCTACGACCGCCATTTTTAGACGCTCC